>UELX01005345.1:0-14112 GCA_900480035.1 Eupelmus urozonus | reverse complement strand
TAATCTAGCTAATTTACCGTTAATTTTAAGCTTCTACCAGGGAAGAAATATTAGTGATATCTGAAAGAGAATACTTATTTTATTTCACAAGCGACATTTTGCGCGCTTCGCGCGACCTGTTTTTTGTTTGTCCGTACTTTTGGACAATTCTTAAGTTTTATAGTTAAAAATCTTTAATGTTTAAATTATCATGAAATCAAAATGTATCAATTAATATTTTCATTGTTTTATTTATTTAACTTTCTTCATATTTTAAATGATTTTCACAAATAACTTAGTAAGAATAAAATCTATTTTAATATTTAAATACTTTTTACAATTGTAATTTTACCGCCTATTCAAAATCAACCAATCAAATCTCGTTTTAAACGGCTTCACTTTTCGTGTATCTCTTTTTTAAGAAGAAAAAAAAAGAGATTGGCTTATAATAAAAAATACGTATCTTTTTTTAATTTAACATAGAAAATAAAACTTTAAATAATCCTACTATTATTATCAGAAAATAGAAAATATAAATAAATAATTGTAAAGTAGTTCAATCTGAACGTGAAAGTGAACATCCAAAATTATAAACAGAATAGAACTTAAAGTAATAATATTATAATTGTAGAAGTACCAAGTTTAAATGCATTTAATTTTTTAATTCGTTTGTAAAACATTTAGTATATTATTTGTTTTTTGTTAAATTAATTTCCTACATAATTAAAAATACCCATTAAACAATTGAGCATATATGCTTAATAATAAGTAAATATCTACTATCTCTACCCATTTTTATTAATGCCTTTCTTCTTTTGCAATGAATTGACATATTATAAATCATTATTTGTTAATAAACCACACCAAATTTAATATTTAATTTTAACATCAACGCTTTTAATTATTTAATTCATTTAAATATTCACTGATTTTGTAGTTTTTATTAAGTACTTTTATCTTAAATACTTGTGCAGTCAGTATCATATATACTTTTTATTTAAAAATAGTTTTTACTAATAAATATAAGTTCATACAAAAAATAAATAAATTTTAAATTATATTACCTCACACGACGACTTCACTTGCGTCCACGTTTCGGTATTCGGGGCAGTTATTGCTAGCGGTGTAGGTAAAAGTGGAAAAGGTGGCGGCGAACCTGTTGGCGATATAGACTTCATTTTATTTAAGTATTCATTTCCCACATTGTTTGTCGTGACTAAACTGCACGGCTCGTTCGGGAAGTTCAGCAGTTCATCGCCTCGGTCCAGAGTTGCTAGCAAAGATAAAAGAGACACGGCTGTCATGCAAATGGTAGCTGAAGTTATAAGGGCCGTTCGTCGCCCACATCTTTCGACGACTATCAAACACAGCACAGTGCTGAAAACTCGGACAATTCCGAGGGCAATCATGGATGTAACCCTTGCAACATCTAAAAAGAGAAAAGAAAGTATAGAAAATTATTGTGTTTAGCACATTATTTATTAATTTTAAAAGTAATAAGTATCAATAGAATTTCAATTAATTAACTTATTTATACAGCATCCATAAAAAAAATATGTTAAATAATTTTTAATTTAAATTATGAAATAAAAAATTTAAGTACAATTTGAATTATGAAATAATTTATACTATATCTGACAATAAATATTATTCTTACTTGAACATATTCCCAAAATGGCAAATAATCTTGGAGCATAATACAAAACTTGTAGTCTTCCAGTTCCCTGCCTAAGAGCAAGCATAATCATCATAACTATAAGAGTTTCAAAAACATAACACCATGAATTTTTAACTGGCACACGAGGAACGTTTGCTACTCTCTTCAGTAACAAAAAAGATGGTGATCTTTGAAGAAATATGATTGTAGTTATGCAAGTGATCAATGCAGGCACTGATGTGACACCTATGGCAAAACGCCACTGGTAATCTGGATCTTTATTTGCTGTTGCTATCACAGAAAATAAAAGTCCAGCTGCAGCACCCAATTGATGTAAAGTTATGTTGCAACCTCGTTTAGTAGAATTTGAGACTTCAGCCATGTAAATACAGTGAGCCATCGCAGACACAGTTCCAGAATATCCACATATGATTCTTGCTACCAGAAATAGAATATAATGATTTGCCAGCGCTGATAACATTGAACCAAATGTTAAAAATACTAGCGAAGAAATCATTGTCCAACGTCTCCCACATGTATCAATTAAAATACCTGCAAATATTACAAAAATATATAGTAAACAATACAATAAAAAAATATATAATAAAATTGTCTACCTAGTTTTTCAATAAATAATAATTTATAAATTTCAATAATAAACATTCTAAAACAGAGCTATAAACATACCACCAAACACTGCTCCCAAAAGACATCCAGCAAACCACACATTAACTATCATATTCTCTTCATTGCAGTCAAGTACAAACTCGTTCTTCACCAGAGGAGCAATTTGCCTGCCGATACCCATATCATAGCCAAACGCAACACCTGCCAACGCAGCCACTATTGACACCAAAACACTTTGATTCTCAGAGACCAGCGGCGTCAGGTTCTCCGTATGTCTGGGTATAGGCTTCCTGAGTTTCTTAGGCGGAATGTACTCGTACTCCTTGAGAGGTGGCTTGATGCTCGGAGCTGGTGGCTCAATACTGCTCCGACTGGCATTGTTCAGCAAAATAGTTGTATCCTCGTCCTCCGACATGTTCACTCCAACTTTTGAACAAAGTTCAGCGCGTTCAGCAGTTTTTAAACAACGGACACTACCTACAGCGCGAGCACAGCTAGCAGCGATTCGCAGCACATTATTGCTCGTGTCCTGGTTTCAGAAGCTTCTCATTATTCCTCGACGAAATCACTTCGGCGAAGCGGCAGCGTCAATATTTACGTCTCGATCCTGGCCAGTGTCATCTCCCACGCAATTGCCGATTGTTTCGCGAGCGCGCGATGTATATATTTTCGCGCGGGCGAGAGCCAGCTAAATGGAAAAACGTAAACAGTGGCACACAACAGTTGCGCGGCGAGATCGTAGCTGATCGTTCACTGGTTTTCTTGCTTTTACGCCGAGGAGACGCCGAAAACGCTTGGGGGGCTCTTGAGCGTGAACTAGTCGCGACGGTGGAAGATGGAAGGCATGATCTAAGAAAAATCTTTCTTAGATCATGGGGTGGATGGAAGCAGACATGCCAGTTATGTGTTGAGTATATATATGTGTAGGTAGCTGCGCGCTGCTGGGACGGTGGGGACGCCAACAATGCGCAGGTGCGCATTCAGGCAACTTTAAGGATTCAAAACTGAGCTTCGAACGTTCGACTGGCCTGTTAGTGTTACATTGCGGAAAGATCGATTTTTGGATAAAACGGAAATTTGGGTGGGATTTTAATGTTTGGGAGAATGGTTGTATGAATTTTTTACGAATTTCGAATTTTTTTATTCATGCTTTTTACTTTCGTGTTTGACTAGGCTGCTTTTAATATTTTTAGTTGCATCTTTTAGTGGGTGGCTCTTATACAACATTAATATACATATCATAAAACATTTTGAAATAAAAAAGTTGGTTAATAGGTTACATTAAAAAATTCTATAATTTTTATCACGTATTCAAAATTAAATGTAAAGATTTTTTGAAGTAAAAAACAAATTTTCATAAAAAAAAAAATAAAATAGAAAAAATTATATTTATAAAACTAATTACAATAATTAATTAAAAATTAAATTTATGTAAAAACATTTATTTTTTTATGTATTAACATTTCTTACATATTTTTTTAATAATTACATTATTTATGATCTGTATTTTGTATATTTTTTTATACAAAGTGTATGTCAGATAGACAGTGAAGGTGCATTCAATCCTTGGCTTCTTTCTTTTCACAGCTAGTGCAATCTGGAATTTTTCAATCTCACAAACCATAACATTTCATTCTTTCTTTCTTGTCACTTTTAAATATAATATATAAATATTGGACAATTTTTTTTATCACTTTACATGTCTATTTGAAATTTGCATAATAATTTAACGACCATTTTATGAGCTGCTTCATTTTTCAACTGCCGCACAGTATTTTTTCTTTTTCTAAATCTCATCACATCGAAACACTGTATGACAACGTGACCGCCATGTCCGAGGCTAGCCTTAATTTTCAATATCAAATTGAATATTTTCGCGTTATTAAAAGAAAAGTGTTATTTTTTATCGTCTAACGATTTGCATTTGTTAGCATGATTCAATCTTCTTAAGTTTCGCGAAAGTAGAGTCGTTCTACTTCCTTCATGACGATTAATCATTTCGATTTCCCGACTGTTAATCAAACCACAAAAACAATCTCAAACTTTATTATGTTTTATTAGCCTTTTCAGGACAATCATACTTCATTTTTCATGAAAATTTGATTAGTAGCGGTTTATTGATGTCGGAGATCATGGCAGAATTCAAACAGTCAATAGTTCATTACAATTTCTATATATTTGTACAGAGCAAAAAAATATTAATAATAAAACAGAGACGAAACGACATTCTCTCTCTCTCCCTCTCTTTCTCTCGTCTATGCAATTAAATCGCAACCGTAGAGATAACTTCCTCGACGCTTAAAAAAATTATCTCAGTCGAATAAAGTTCAACAAAGACGCAGTGTATCCCGTCCGGTTGTTTTTTTTTTTTTGTTTTTTTTTGTTTTATTTTTTTTTAATATCAACACAATTGTCTCTTAAGTCCCCCTTACTGGCACGAACACTCGGATGAATTTCATCTAAGCCAGAGCTTGAGCCGCAGAGCGTCGACACCGTTCAGGTAGTATCGGAACAATCGCTTATCACGAACGAAGCCGAGATTTTCGTAGAGTCGCAGAGCCGGATGATTAGTGATCTCAGTCTCAAGCACGACCTCATCCGCGTCGTCTTCGATCATCGCCTGAATTGCGCGTCTTACGAGGTTCGAGCCAATCTTGCGCTTTCTGTATTTGACGTCGACGGCGAGCATGGCTATGTAGCCGCGCTTCGTCACCTTTCTGTGGATGTCCAGCTTGCAAACAATAGCACCTATGCACTCCTTTCCATCCATTGCCTGGAAAATAAAAATTATGATGTTAATGTTTGTCTGAACAATCCATTATGAAATATTCAATATTAAATTTTACTACCTTGAGCTTATATAATTTGTAGATATCAAATACATATACCTATTCTTATGTTTCATGATACACTATAAAAAGTATCAAATTGATATTCAAACAATTTTCTTTAAATAGGAAATTAAAATCTGCATTTATCTTTTAACAATGCATGTTTAAAGTTAAAACTTCATGTGAAGATAAGTTTATAATCTACTGATCAATTTTCAACTAAAACTGTATTAGTTTGGATAAATTACTAATAGTGGAAGATAGCTTTTTAAGCTTGTAATACATTAATTGACACGTTTGAGTAATAAAATAAAAAATTGCATTCTTACCAAAAAACATAACTTTGGCCAATTGTGAATAAAATATCTATAAGTGTATATAGAGTAAGGTTCGCTTAAATCCTTTTGAATTAATTTCATAATATCTGGCATCTGTAATTCGCTTGTATAGCTAACGTACTGAATATCACTATCTTTACTTGCTTGTGAAGTTCCTTCCGCCTTATCTAAAAGTACACACAACATTTTAAACAAAACTACTCCAAGATTGCTCAAACCATCTGTAATATCGATCGTCCAGTAAATGAGCCCTTACCTGATTGATTAATATGACTAGTATCAACACTCTTAGACTCAACCTTGACATCTGAACTCTCAGGACTCTTGGGTGGCGAGTCGCACGTGCCATTCATCTGGTGAACTCCGTTGGTCTGCCTCTTTTCGCTGCTCTCACTTTTGTGCAGGATCAGTCGAGACTTGATGTCATTGGCAACCGAGTCCACCTCGGGATTGTCCTGCTTGGCTTTGACCTTGCTGACGATGGGCTCTGCCTTAAGTGGATCAGCACTCTCGCTCATGGCAGTAGCCTCCATGGTCTCTCAGAGTGCCCTCCGGATGAGCCTTATCTTCAAGGCGAATACTTTGGGCGCGCTGAAAAATGAGAGACAGAAGCTCGTTTGTGTCACACTGGCTGAGTGCTAAAATCCACGGCGGCGAGGTCGACAGGCTCGTTTTTTCGCGTTCCCCGCCAAGGGAGCCGAGTCTTTAATGTCGAAATGACTAGGTGAACGTGCTCTCGGGAGTGCGATGAAAAAGGTGGGTATACCGCAACGAGTGATAATCCGAGCGCAGAACTGGGAGGGCGCTGGGCGGCGGGGCATTAACGTCCTCAGGGCCAGCACCTCGGCTTTAACCGTGTTTTCATAATTAACGCTGACTGCTGGGCGACGGGCTCGGGCCGCGAGGTTCATCCGGATCCGCGGACGTCCGACGTAAACCGTTGCACGTTAGACACCATATTGGATTTTCTCGACTCCCCCATACTGCCTTTTCACCGCCCCGAAGTTATTTGCGCTCTCCCCGTTCTGTCGTCTATATAGCTCAAGCGCGAGCCGAGCGCGCCTCTTTCGATTTTTCGATTCTCATGTACTTATGTGCTTTTTCCGAGAGTTACGAGAGGGCTGCAAGATTTTTTTCCTTTTTTACGAGCGGAAAAGAAAATTTTGGGAAAATGCTTTAGGAAATGATTGATGGACGTTACGTAAATTGGCTTCTTTTATGTATTGCGCTGTATGTGGATTTCGTAACTGCGTTTTTGGAGCAACGTTATTTCATATTTTATTCATGATAATCTTTAGATGAAAATGTACATTGCTTATTCGTTTTTACGATGCTTTGTAAAATTACAGTAACGAAAACACGATAAAACTTACAAAATATTAAACATTCAAATTCGCTTTTAGACGAAGATATATTTCTGCAATGTCACGTGGTGCAGCGGTTTGTTTTTGTGGGTGGCATTCCTAACCTATAGGAGACCTTGCAGCTATAAGCTTGCACGCTGAGGGCCGAGGTTGCCAATTTTGTTTGCATTTTTTTTTACAAAAATGTATTCTTGCTATGTTTACAACTAGTCGAGTCGTACATTCTACCGGTTAATGATTAAGTAATAGTGTTTATTGGAGTAATAGGGCGAGGATTCACGGATTAATTTATAATAGCAATAATCGAGCGCGGGTGACATTCCAAATTTTTAGTCAACAGGTGAGTTTTATTATTTTGAAAATGCATAATTTCTCGGATCATGGCTTTCTTGTTCTAAAACTAAAGTTTTTGACTTATTTTCAAATGCTTATTGTTTTGATTTATCTACCTTTAACAAAGTTTTGAAATAATACTAAAATATTTATAAGGCATATAGATTCTCTTTGTCTGTCTGTAGCAATGCATTATATGTTTAAATAAATAATGCATGTCCCATTTTAAATACAGATATTTTAATGTAGAATGAAAGAATTCCAGTTTTAGTGTTGAATACAGAATTGACATTAAATTTGAAGGTAGTAACCAAGTGTGGTTTTCTAACCAAACTATCCATTTAATTGCTCATTTATTGATTCATTGATTTCAAGTATTTTATACAGAAAAGACAAGTTTTAGTTCATGATACAGACTAGCTATTTAAGTGATGAATGTTTTGAGGTAATTAAACTTTTTAAGCCTTTTGTTATGTAATCAATTTATTTTTAATAATGCTTTAATAAGAAATCTATTTTAATGAAGCTTAATATAGATTATTTTTTTCTTTATAATTAGAATATAATAAAACTGAATGAATGAAAAAAATACAATGAGATCATTTGTCTATTTTTACTTAAAACTTTAGTGTAAATATTAAAATTAAGCATTCACGTAGTAATATATATTTTCAAATAAGTTTTAAATAAAAAGTGGAAAAAAGATTAAAAATTGTGAGTCAGCTCTAATTTTAGAAACATTTTTATATTGACTCTAATAAAAGTTCCTGTAAACTTTTTATTTTTGAAGTCACATTTAAATTAAAAAATTTGGCTCTCTTACCAAATTATTTCTTTAACTATTTTTAACCAAGGTTGTGCAAGTGTTTATGCATATTTTGATTGGTCAAAATTTGTATGAATGTCAAGCTCATTGGTTGCAATATTCATTCTCTGGATAATTTAAAACTAGGAAATAGAACTCTTCAGTTTCATAGTAAACCTGACTCAGTTCAAACTATCACTTCTGTCGCTATCATTTCGGGACTCTTTCGAACGTAATATAATATTTGTTTTTACTTACTCTTAATTTTTTATTGTGTGGTTAAATTAATCTATTCATCATTTATGAGAGTGAAAATATGTGCTTGTATTTAACATTTTCTCAACCAGTGTTTTAAAAACTTTGTTTTTTGGGTAAGTATCTGATTATATTACAAAAAATATTCATCACATAAGTATCACATTTTGAACACCACTAAATGTACAATAGAACTAAGCATTTTTTTAAAGAATTAAAGACACAATTTTTGTTGTTGTTTATTTCAAAGCTTTTGTTAATGTGTAGTCAAATAAATGTTTTTATTCTAATTTTTGTAATAACTGTTTGTGTTGCAGAATGTCTTTTCCAAATAAAGAAGATCGACAGGCTTGCTGGAGTAATCGAGATGTTTATTGGAATTGCCTTGATGATAAAAAGTCTGAAGATTCATGTAAAGAATTGAGGAAACAGTATGAGAAATTCTGCCCAGCACAATGGGTATGGATTTTATTTTAATTTTTTTTAAGTTAATAATTATTATGCCTATTTCATTAAAAAGTATATAAAATTTTGTTTAGGTTAAACATTTTGATAGAAAACGAGAATATTTGGTGTTTAAAGATCGGTTAGAAAAAGAGGGGTATGTTCCAGAATTCCCGCAGAAGCAAGCACAGTGATAATTTACTAATATAAGTTTCTTGTTAATGATGTGATTAGAAATAAGCATTCATCTAATATAGTCATTCTAATAAAAAGCTTTAAATATAAGTCTGCATCTTTTTAATATCACACACCTATCATGACTAAAAACAAATTATATTTTATTATTTTTTAACCAAAACAAAGGTGAGAATCATTTTAATGTTTCTTTAGAAAATTAACTGAGAGGAAATTATGTTGAATTCAATGCAGCTTTTGTTAATAAAGCCGAAATTTTTAAGTTTTTATCATTTTTTGCAGTAAAAAAAATGAACCTTATTTTATATTTATTTTATATATTAAATAATAAACAATTTCTTTAATTTTCAGCATTTTGAATAAAGATGAAACAAAAATTTCTCCAGGCACCTCAGATGTAACTCCTAGAAGAAGGTCTTTTCATACATTTCCATCTTCAAGACCTAGTATCTTGAAATAGAATCATAAAAAACTTTTAGAATATAATGTTAACAAATTCGATTTATTTTTTCAAAGATTTATAAAGGTAAAATTATTATAAATTAAATTGTAATTATTTTTATAGTGATTCAATACTAATAAACATTATTTTTATAGATTTTTTATATACAATACCAAAATGGAACCAGTTCATATGCCTACTAAAGCCAAAGATGCAAGAAATTTTGTTGCAATGGAAGCTTCAAAATACAAGAGTGAAATTAAGAATGAGGTGACAAGCATGGAATCACTTAGAGTTAGTACATTATAAACTTTTTTATGATTTTTATTTATTTTTATGTACTGTTAGTTATAAAATGTATATTAAATAAATTTAAATGCAAATCATTGCGTTTCATTCTATATTTTTAATGAAAATTATTTATTTTGTCCCATGAAAATAATAAAATTCTTCATATTTATTATCATTCTGTTTGATATTATAAATTTTTGTTACAAATATCTATTTCACAACGTTACCTCTTATTAAAATAAATTTTGAATAAATCAGAAGGAAGAATTTTGATAGCACAGTCACGTTTATTTTACTAATTAACAGGCAAAAGAAATGATTCTTTCATGCGCAAAATTTATTGATTTTTTTATTAAAAATTATTTATTAAATCTCGATTTTAATATTTCATAAACTAAAATATATTTATAAAACTTTCAGAAAATAATAAATGAGACATCATCAAAAAGTAATTCAATGGATAAAAACGATTTAAAGAAATGGCGACAAACTTTATATGATCTGCTGCATTTTTTATGTATCAACGAAGAAATCGGAAATGAAAATGTTTTACTCGCATCTCACGCTTACTTGTCTCTCAGGCGAGCCTTGTTCACGCCAACCGAGTTTGAAAGCACCGTAAAAAGTTACTTTAATCTGGAAACACAACAAATAATCGAGTTCCACAGAGTTCATCTAGTTTACAACGTCGATTTATTCAGACTAATAATTTGCCATGGATTCTTACAAATGGGAAACAATGCGGAGTGCTCTCGCGAAACTTATATATTAATTTTCCGAATCATTTATCCGGATTGCATAAGATACACTCGATTCACTTACTTCGCCTTCAAAATTCTGCTGCTATGGATGCGGCGAACTTCAAAAATAGATTTTTGGTCGGATAATCCTGTACAGCTGGAAGAGAAGCTGGAAGCCTTAATATTTTCTAATTGGGAGAACGCAATTTGCCGGGCAAACGTCGTTAGCTTATTTTCCTTATACTTAGACATCATGAAGGGGAAGTATGATAATTATATACCTTACATGTTCTACATCTGTGCGGAAAAAGTATCGTGGTGCCATGTAACCAAGTATTTAATATTAGCTGAAATTTGCGCGGCATTGGATAATATTCAGCTGATAACGAATCAAACATTTATTTCGAATCTTTTTAATAGCCTGACTATTAATCATTTGTGCAGTGCTAGCACAAAAGTCTACTCTAATATATGTAGTAAGCTCTCTAAAGATTTATGGAAATCGACGTTTGGGGAACATTTGAAGAATTATGTTATTACGTGGGAAGCAGAGTAAGTTATTATTATTTTAACTTTCTGAAAAATTTCAGTATATTGATAGAATAAATTATTTAATCACTTTATTTGATATTAACTTCAGTAATAATTCATTAAAACTTCAAAAAATAAATAAAAGTATCCAGCTTAGGTTTAAGAAAAGTGTACTATACGTTGTAATAAAAAATAGAAATATTTATCAATATACTGCAACCTAATTTATTATAATTTGCTTAAACAAAATTTTAAAAAATGTAATCATTTTAGAAAACAATACAGCCCTTTGCAAACGCTGTGCAAGTGCTGGATAGAGCCTGTGATAAGAAACCACCGAGACATCTTGCCGTACTTAACGGAGTGCTGCGACGCAAGCAGTCTCCTTTATCAATCGCATTTACTGCGCATTGCCAAGAAGTATAACATACCATCGACTCCGAAAATATCCATTCATTCTCCCATTTTGCTGGACCACGAGGAAGAATTCATAAGACTGAACGCCTTCGCTGCCCACTGCTACGAGTCGGGCAATGGCGATCACCATGGCTCTGTGTCCGCGGTGAAGCATTTTTTGTACTACAACGCGACAGCGGACACTACCTACCTCAGAGAAGGCATCTTCAACTACTTTAAGCTGTTCCTTAGTAACATGCTGAAGCGCGCCTCCGTCCAGAAGGATTCGAAAGAGATAATCAGCTTTCTTGACTGGCTGTATGAGTTTCAGATGGACTGCTTCGAAATCGGCTCCTGCTATCAGAGAAAGATCTTTGGCCTACATCTGTACAAGATCAGCCTTCAGTTTTTGCTGAGCAATAACTGCACGGATACGATATTGTCGAAGGATCCGAGCTTTAAAGAGGCGATGAAGTACGGACCGCAGCTGCAAATGGAGATGAGGGAGAAGGGAGAGTGGAAGTTCACTAGCAAGGAAAGTATCGTCATGCTATTTAAGCTTGCTTTAGATCCTGCTACCGATATCAAGGAGATCTCGGCTTCGATTATTATAGACTTCTTTGATGCTGGCGTCCTTACCGAAGCGGAAAAAGTTGTAAGTTTAATCGAGTTTTTAATGATTTATTGTTTAAAAATTTTCGAATACTTAATTGTAGAATTTTACATTTTCAGATTCTTTTTAAAACAGCGTTAGATAAATGTAATTCTTGCAAATTTTTCGAAACAGACAGCGGAGCTTGTCTTTTTAAAATTTTAACTTTCTGGTACCCTCTCAACGATGTCAATAAAGCCAGATTAAAATTGGAAAATGATCTTAAAGCACAATCTTCAATAGAAGGATTTGAATCATACGTTAGATTTTTGTTTGATGAAGCAACTCAACAATTAATATTAGTGAAAAAAGATATTTTAAAAGCTGCCACACAAAATACTCCTTTTTATGGAATCGTTACTGCATTATTAACGACTGGATTCAGCGATGGACCAGAGTGTCAATTAATTACAACCGAATTTTTAGAGGAAATAATGAACTTTGCCGAAGATGCAGTTAATTATTTTTTGAATGCATTTTCATCCAAATCATCGAATTTAGGTAATTTAAGATTAAACAAAAATGCCGCTGAAGATAATAATTTAATATATTGCGAATTTTTTGTATAGTAATCTTAATTTATAATATATAAAAATAAATTTATAGTACAATGAAAAATCTTTGAATTGTAGAATACTCATCGTCGTTCGAGGAAATGGGTTTAGCAATAGGCGAGGCGATTAAAAGTAGCGAAATAAATTATGAGTTCGACGAACTTGTTTTGTCTCCTGCGCAGCAATCGATCATTACTTGCATTTGGAGATCTTTAAAAGTAAGTTTTTCGTTTTGCATTACATGATAAATCATTTTTATTAGAGACTTAAAAATTATTTTTATATTTCTAGATTCTGTGCGAATTAACTGTTGAAATTGCAAAAAGCGAACACGCATCTAATGAAATTATTCGTCGAGCAAGCGATCTCATCGTGATGGTATCATTAAAATGCCGACATAAAGGAGTTATTGAATCTGCAGGTGTTTCGATCGGCAATTTAACCAGGTACTAGACCGATAAGTATTTTTATAAAATCAAAATAAAAAAAATAATTAATCGAATACCTTTTACTAATTTTTCGATTTCAAACATCTTTTAAAGGTACTTATGTAAAAATCCAAGAAACATGGAGCTCATCAAAGGTCACTTAAAGAAACTTCTGGTCAACGATTTCTCAACAAGTATAAATTTAACTCGAAGAGGAGCTGGCTTAACAATAATGTTCCATAGAATCATCGTCAATGATATTAGGGACGAGAGGCCGCTATTGCATTTCGCGCTGAACTCGCTGCTGTACTCTTTGAGGGAATCGGCGTCGATCAGAGTCGAACAGAGAGAATCTAGCAACTATGATGATCCATGCACAATGCATTTGAATTTTCTGAGGACCTTAGTCGCGGATAAGCAACTTCAGCCTCAGCTAAGCCCTTACCTGGAAGCCATCTGCTTAACTTGCTTTGAATATATGACTTCTCAAGTATTTACGATTCGGTTAGTTTATTTAATTATAAAAACATATAAGTTAAATTTGCCTTATACAAATTATTTCAATAAGTTAAGCTTACTAAGATCTTAACTCATTTCGTTTTTCGTTTTCATTATTTTCGGAATTCAATTTTATTTTTAATTAAATTTGATAAAATATATATAATTTAAATTTATTTGAAATGATACTTATCATAAAATATGAAATACTTCTGTTACTTACTCATAATTTCAAACATCAATGAAAAATATACATTTATTGAACTATAATACAAATTCCATTTTTACAGAAATGCAAGTTATCTACTTTTTGGCGCAATAGTTTCAAGACTAGTCGGCCAGAATACCGGTGCAAAATCCATGGACTTTGGGTACGGTCACTCGATCAACTACTTTGCTACTCATTTTCCTCAATTAGCTGCGCATGCATTGCTAAATTTGCAAACTTGCTGTCATGTACTGGAAGACGAAGATAAATGGCAGAACGGCATGAACATCATCCACGTTTTATCTCTGTTATCAAAGATGTTCTTCAGTGGTTGTGAACTGGTTGACGGTACCGCAAATACTTACGTAAGACAAATTCGAAGCTGCCTACATTTTTTCCTAAAGAGCCCGATGGCTCATGTGCGATACTTAGCGGCTAAATCATATGCGGCGACTGTCGGCCTGTCCAGCATCGAGCGAGAAATAGCTCAATTAAAAAGTCAGATCATCGAGATGAGCAATTTCAATCATCTCAATGGATACAT
>UELX01005344.1:0-14113 GCA_900480035.1 Eupelmus urozonus | reverse complement strand
TCCCTACACGTGGGTCACGGAATTTAATCAAACTTTGCTAAACGATTGTTTGTTCCAAAATATAAGATATGTATCTTGGAGTTTTGGCGAATAGACCGTGTATTCCAAATAGGGACAACTTTTTTTTTTCATGTAAATTTTTTTGTCTCAAATTTACTAAATTATTCAAATTGAAATAATCGTATTATTTAATATAAACGTGGTCAATATAAAGTTAATATAAACCATTGTAGCGCGGTGAAAACAAATCGTAAATTTTTCAAAAAAGTAATAAAGAGATCATAGGAAAAGCTATAAATTTTGTATTGTCACATTGTTGTTAAGTTATTTTTCACAAAATTTTTCAATATTAAAAATCGTTTAAAATAAAAATAAAATGATTTATCCTCGAATACCTCTGAATCTAATAAGGCCTGACTAAGCTAATTAAAAACTCATCCGAGTTATCGGCAATTTCAGAAATTTTTAACTTATGCTTATAATTTAAACCTGTTATCTTTTAAAGGTTTTATTTTGACTTCTTAGAGAGGCACATGATTCTACTTATGGTTAAATTGTTTGTCTAAAAGTGAAAAAATATACTTTAATATTTTAATAATAGTCGCAACGCTTAAGACATATTTTTAAAAAAAAGTGAAATTTATCACATCTTTAATTGTATTTTACATATTCGATAAAAACTGCACCTCGATTTGATTGAGAGACAGATGACTCTACTTGGATGGAATTGTTTAATTGAAAGTTAAAAATAAAAATACTTATGAAACTCAAATAAACATAATACCTTCGTAAGCGAATATAATATCTAAACAAAATTATAAAAATTTTATTACATTAGAACCTCAAATCACGAATTGTGCGATTTATAATTTACAATTCAAGTATTAGAGTTATAAATATTTATAACTAATAAATTAAAATTATTAAACTATAAATAGTTCTAACTAATAAATTGCAAATTTTTAAAAATTTTAAGAATTTTTGTTCTGCATATTTAGGTATAATCTTTTCTTTAGAGAAGCTTGAATATATGTTAGAAAGTTAGTTTCTTTATTTACTTTATTTATTTTTCTAAACGTAAGTATGAAAATATAATTTTATTGTTACTCCAATATATTGATATTTGAAATGAAAATAATATTTGATGAAAAAAAATTGATATTTTACATAGTGAAAATTCTAATCAGTTTTATTCCTTTGATTATTTTTTTTTTACTCAAGTCAAAAGTATAAAGATTATATAGTGAATAAATAAGTAGAGTTCATACGCACACTATTTACATGAACTTCTAAATTTAAAGCACTTAAAAAAACATTCAAACATTCTAATGATTACACCGAGAGTAGTCGTGGAAAAATTCAGAAAAGTATTTTTTAATTTAATTTACATAACTACATATATTATGAATAAAAATACCTAAATTATTATAAACATCGTTTTTAGTAATTATTTTATATATGGTTGCCATTAAATATTGGTAATTATTACTTTAGCTTTACAAACATTTTTTTTAATTATCTCAATTTGTAAAACGATTTAATTATTAAAACGAGCTAATTTTTTAGGTATTAATACTAATTTGTTTTTAAAAAAATTATTTAAAATAAAGTGCTTTTCTTTCTTCCCGGATAACTTGAGTATATTTGCAATAATTTATCTGCAATTGCGTATGCAAATAGCTTTTTTGCAATATATCGCGGATGAATCATTTGTCTAGCTTCATAAAGTTATTATAAGTTCAGAGATATTCAAGAATCGAGTTTTATTTTCATTTTTGTAAAATAAATTATTAAGTATTTAATGTAACCACTACATTTTTTTTTTTCATTTTTTTTACTTAAATTGAAACTGATTTTGAAAATACAACACAAATCCAAACTTTTATGGTATTTAATATAAGAGAATCATTCAAAATGAAATATTTCAAGAAATCTAAAATTAGGTTTTTATTTAAAAGGAATGTGCACACAGTTACCTAATAATTTTTTTAAATAACAACGAACACATTTATTTAGCCTATATTTGTACATCGCATATTTTCGAGGCTACTTATTCTAAAAATTATTGACACTGGCATTCCAATAAAACCGAGAAAAAATATTTTTCATAATACGAACTCGACAGCTTCTAGAATAATACATACCGATCACAAATCTATCTATAAAATATACTATTCAAACATATGTACTTAAAAGTCATATCAAATTAAAAATAACACGGGCCACTTTTGTTCTCCTTAAAACTGCGCATTTGTTTCACGTACGACTATTCACAGAGCTTCTTGATGCACGTGTTGGTAATAAATGGAGCAGCTGCCGACTGAAGACTAATCCACGCAAATAAACGTATGGGAAATCCCAGTGAGATACTGTCTTGTTTATCACAAGTACAATGACTCGAAAGTATACCAAAAAGGTTCACCGTCCTAATTGATTACAAGGTCAATTAAATTAATCAGAAAATCGTCCATCTGTAAGATGTAAAAGTTGTAAAAAATTATTAGTAGAATTATTATTTTTCCAAAAGTCAATAGTATTTATTGAGCTGGCGAAAGAAGGTTAAGAGAGCTACTCTTGGGGAACTTTGTATATATACGCTTGCTTTCTCCTGTGACCTGGAGGCTCGGTGTACGGGATATACCTGCAGAGACGACATTCGAGAGGCGTTTTCTCTCCTTAGCTTACTTATATCACTGAAAACGAATAAAAAAAAAATCGTCGCATATGCATTGGTTGCAAATTTTTTTTTTTACTGCGGAATGGAATGTATTTCGTAATATACTTGAACCGATATGCTTGAAAAGTTGCTTATGCCGTTCCGTCCTGTAAGTAGGTAGTATTTTTGCAAAGATTTAAACGTTTTATTTCAATCATGTAAGTTATGGGAAATTGTGTAACGTCGATATATATAATATTAATACTAATGGTAATATTAAAACGAAAGAGTTCCTAAGTACGAAAATTATGCAGAAATTATTAATATTAAGAACTGAGTTATATAAATACAAAGTCAGAATTATAAAAAGTTTTTATTAAAAATAAAATATTTTTTATATATTAGCAAATATTTGATTTGATGTTTTATAAAAAATTATCTTATCAAAGTTTGCAAACGCGATCACGAACATATAACCGTTTCTCGACCCGTCGTCCTTAAACAGACGATGATGAGTTATACGTGCCAATATTATTGTTATTGAATATTTTTAGCACCGCATTGTTTATTAAATAAACTCTGCTGTAAATATTTTTAAAATTATTAAGCCCAGGTCAAAAACAGGTGTCCGGGCAAAACCCATCTTACTCAGGATTTTACTGTTACCTGCTTTCGAATCTTTCACCAGCAAAATTCTATTTCTACCCTGCCGATATTTAAGTTACGATGCGCGTATATAATTATTTAATACTTTTTGAAAAGTCTCTTTTAAAACACGAACTTTTATACTTAGAATTCAATGCCGACATTAGAAACATATTCCGGAATTCTGACTAATCTCACGCAACGCACTTCTACAATTCACCGCGCCCGCGCGATTATTGTTACATAGTCATACGCGAGTGCGATTACAATACATGAACAACTTTAACAGCACTGCCGCATTCTTTCACTTAATTGAATAGCGTAAGGTAATGTTTTGGTTTGTACGATTTAATTACAAACCGCTCGGACACGATAACAACCTTCTCATATTGTTGACGCATACGCGGCGCTAAAATAAGAAATCATTTTCCTCGCGTGTCCCCTGCACGCCGCTACCTTTTTGTTCCATTAATTCTTTCAAAAATTACGAAATATAAAAGAGCAAATCGTAGAAACTAAAACTTTCTCTAATGCAAAACAGATCGGAAAATGCGTTTCATCAATCGGAGCGCGCCGATCCGAAAACGCGCTCGCTACGTATACCACATCAGTTCATTGAAAAACATAATCACGCCCGTCACCAGCGCAGGAAGCCCAATAACGTACAATTTATTATTTCCATCATACATACGCTCACTCCATATACTCACGTGTACGTCCCACACACACACATACACACACACAGAGCGCGCCTCGCCTAAACCAGCAAGAGCAACTATCGGTCCGTCTCTCTCTCATAAGCCGCACTGCTGCTGTATGGTCCCCTCCCACCAGAGAGAGAACCGATGAGCTGGGCATTTCCTGCGCGAGAGCGAGTATAGCGCGCGTCTCGTCAGTAGCTTGTCCGACGCGCGCTTGAAAAGTCGACGCTGCAGTGAGTGCATGTATACATCTGTCCGACTCTCGAAAGGAGAGCGCGAAAGTTTCAGCAGCCCAGCAAGTGTCGATTGAGATTATTACTATACTTACGTGAATTATGGGCCGTCTAGGCTTCAACCTGGTGCGCCAGAAGGAGGCGCAGGCCAAGACTGCAGCCAGCCTGGAGAGCGGAGGTACCGACCAGCAGAACGAGAAGAACGAGACCGTCGAGATCGGCGAGCTCATACTTGCCCTAGAGGAGAGAAATAGAACGGTCAAGAACGTGAGTTTACTTGTTTTAAGTATGCTGTTATGGGTATGTAGCGGGAATCTGAGACGATGCGTGTTTGGAATTTTGGAAAATTGAGTGGGTCGGTTTACGTTGGTGTTCGATCTCTGAATGCATAATATTATGAAGCGGTAGTTCTCGCTCTCTGTCTCTGTTTCTCTCCCGTCGCGCGCGCGTTGGCTCGCGTGTAGGTATATACCGGGTGCTCGCGAAGTAGCGCCGTATGGTTTGGGCGAACTGTCAAGACTGGGATATTTTTGTTGCTGTATAAAGGATTTTAAAGCGTGTGAATTCTTGAGCTTTCGAACCGTTCGGTTTTTTGTTCGATCGTTCGGCTGTTCGTTCTGGAGAAACGAACGTTCGATCTAAATATTTATGTAAGAATATACAAATCCGAAGTCGGAGCGACCTTGAGGTATGTGGGACAGAGCGCTGTTTTCGATGTTTTCATAAAAAACGTTATAAGTACTTGCGGTCGTTTGGGTGTGTAGCTATAGTTGCAAATGGAAAGATTCAACGAAACAATTAACGTTATTTTTCTTTTCCTTAGCTGCGTCTTCTGCTAGCAAGTTTAACGACTGTGATCATTTGTCTGTGCGCCTACATCATTCTCGTGCAGTGGAAAGATTACCACAGGGAGGCAGCAGGTAAGGCTAAAAGACAAAGGCGAATGCGTTTTTTTTGATTGAAGGAAAATCACGCGACTATCTAAATTTGCATGATTGTAAGCGAAAAAAAAATGATTTTAATGTGTTTTGTTTGGGAAAATCTTGTAACTTTTCTAAAAATTGTAAAAAATGAATCATATACATCATTTGAAAGGGTTTGTAGAATAAATTTCCGATGTTACAATCAGTAACAATAATAATTCAAATTTCGGCGAAAGTAATTAAACTTTTTATTAATTAAAAAAAAATGCGATAATTCATTTTTACTTATCATAATTTATGTATTTTGAAAAATCGCGGTCTAAATTTGAATATATTTTTATCAAATCTAAGAAATTTTGAACACCGATTGTACGTAGTTCAGAGAATGCAGAAGCTACTGAGAGGCACTGTATGCATGTAAGAGATTTATATTTGTAACATGTACGAATACACCGGTTTATTTGAAATTTTTAGCTGTTTCAAGCCACGCCAAGCTCGAGCATTACCAATCGGAGTTCTCATCTCAGATGCAAGCCTTACAAGGGCAATACGATGGTAAATAAAAATTTTCTCTCTTTGATTTTAATTAAATTTTAATTATTAGATTAATCCATATTATAAATACGCATTTAAAAATTTTTCGTATTTAGACCGTATTTAACATATTTAAAAGAGATCGTCATGAAAATTTTCCGTCTTTAATGAGAAAAAAATCATACTTCAAATGTATTTATTACATACTTATATTATGAAAATTACGTAAATTTTCACGAATTACGAAATACGAAATATTTTTAACTGTGCAATGATTATTTTTAATTCAGTATTATTAAAACATTTAGCCTAACGCCTATAAAACATTTAAAATACATAAGGCCTATAAATTTATTTAAATTTTTGTTTTGCAAAGTTGATTTTGTCGTACTTTAAATACGACAAATCTGTGTACGAATGTACTTTTATTATTCCGCCACGATCTTATCTTTGTTATAAACCAAAGACCAACAAGATTAATAGCGCATGTGTTCTGGCACTGTAACGTGATTCTATAACTCTCGCACGAGCGGCTCTGTTTCGAGTAGTATTCTCGTTTCTAGAATTTAAGAATACGTCAAAATTATAATTTCAGATTATTTTGTTAAAAAATCGCAATAATTATATTTTCTGCTATTGTTATTTAAAGAAAATATGCCTTGCAACGAGTCTAGTTTTTCTTTTTATAAAAACTCTTCGTCAAGCCTTCTAATTTTTATGACTCATAAATCGTTCTTGTCAATATTCTACACTTCGCAGAAATCGCATTTCCGTTTATATACTATGTACAACAATCAGCAAATTGTTCTTTTATTGCGCATTAAAAAAATTAAAATGTTATTTTATTTTTATACGAAAACTTATATAATTGATTCAAAATGTATTTTAGTATTTACCAATAAACAATAAATAATTAACAATGTTTTCTAAACGGTTATAAATTTTAGATAAATCATTTATAATGAGTAAATATTACGAAATTATTAAATCAAAAAGGTAAATAAATTCCGCACCATATGTTTTAAGCTTTTTATTATAATAATATTTACAACATTATTTGATATTACAGAAACGTAATAAGGATTAAAATTGTTAATTGTTGTTTTAAAATTAAAAACGTAATATTACAAACGATTTTTTATGTATACTATTAATTTTATATTTTTATTGTAATAATTAAATTATTTTTTACACTAACTATACTTTTTTAACGGAAGTGACAAAACATCTAAACCAAGAAAACAAATAAAAATAATTTCACCTTTTTTAAAAGTGCTCATCATCACAATTAGCTTTACTGTGACTAATCTGTTTTTTTATTTATTTGAATTAAGTATTTAATAAATTTTAAAACCTAGAATATGAGAATCTTATCACGTGTAAATAGAATGCAGAAATATTTTTAAAAAAGTTAACGAAATAAAAAAGCGATAAAAAGCCATATTTTGTCGGACAAACTTAAAAGCAGTTTAATAAACTCGCCTTTGGCCTTTTAAAATTGTCTCATAAACCGGTTTTGTTTCGTTTATATAATTTATGAAATTTTTTTTATAAATATTATTAAATTGTATTTATATTTGGCAAAACTTAGTTATTAATCTTTAAAACACAAAATAGTCATATTATAATGATAAGTAAAAAGCTGCTGCCACACTAGCTCTCCATTTCTTAAGGAGCACTCTTAAACATATAATAAACAAATTCACGTCACATCGGTCACAAATTACAGACATCTCAACGATGATCAATAATTAAAATATTAACCCCAAATCATCAACAGAGCTCCTTTAAAATAGAAAGCAGAAAAGAAAAAGTCCAGACCCATCAATTGTCACAGCCCAATAATTCCCTCTAATCACACGCATCAAGCCGTATCCTTACTTCTCTCTCTCTTCTCAACAGCTCTCAGCACGGCCAAGCTCGAGGAGGCGGCTCGCAACTGCACCGCCGAGGCCAACAACGCAGAAATAGAAAGGATGAAACAAGTCCTGGCCGAGGAAAAGTCGCAACACGAATCCCAATCACGCGAGGCCGAGAACAAGTACTTCGTTCTCCAAAGCAGCTACGAAACCCTGCAGACCGAGCACGAGGCCCTGACCATCAGTTGTGCCAAAAAGGACGAGGAGCAGCAAGCCGAGCTTAGCAAGCTCCAAGAGGAGCGAACCGACCTGCTGCGCAAGGTGGAGGCTAGTCAGCGCAAGCTCCAGCAGCAACGCCAGAGCAGGACTCCGTCAACGACGGTCGCACCGACGACGACCAAGCGACCACGAACCCTATTCGACAACAACAGACTGAAGAAGTTTAACGACCTGGTCAAGGATATCGAGAGCGTAGGTCGACTTTTCGCAAACGCCTTTGCCGACGCTCTTTAAATTCTATTGAGATTATCGTTTTTTTTTTGTACATCAGTTGAAATACTCGTTTTTATTATATTTTTTTAATATACTTGAGATTACGCTGAGAGGGCTAGAAGAGCTAAGTGTATGTATGTACATAGTGAATACTTTTGTTTTAAGTTAATTTGACGGAGTTTTGTATTATTGAAGATTAATAAAGTCGATGTTCTTTTTGAATTTTTAGAAATACTCTCTTAATTTTAGTTGACTGTAAAGGACATTTTAATCGTATGGTGAAGGTGGGCTCGTGTTGATTTACTACTAGTTCCTTTTAGAGAATTGATTTAGATTAACATTAGTACTAATAAATTTTCTTGTAACAAATGAATAACGCGAAAAAGTTTACAGTAGTATGTAATTAACATAGCTTGGCGTGGCAAAATTAACACAATAACACTTAAATTTTTACTGTGTACCTACTTACACTTTTCAGAAATTTTATTTGTACTTAAAAATTATAATCTTGGATATAGAAAGTTTGGTGAACGCTTTTAATGGGTTAGACGGTTTTGCATTTGAATCATTAAGTATAAGAATAAATAATCAAATTAGATTAAAATGTAGTAGATTTAGTAGGGTGAGTATCATTTAATAGACAGCGTGTTTTCAGATTATCGCAGAAAAATTGGAATTCGGAAAATTACATACAAATTATGCAACGTCGAAGTTATTCTACTTTTTTAAATTCAAATTTTTTAACAAAGTGAAAATGCAAAGTCTACTAAATAAAACACCCAAAATTCTTCCAGTCTAATTTTTTTCTTTAAAAATATTATTAAAACGATTACTAAAAAATAGAAAACGCATTTCAATAGTATTTTTTACGATTATTAATTCATTGTAATATGTTATTGGGTGTATAAATATGCAAAATTATAAGTTTTGATAGAAAAATCTTTTCTGTTTAAGCACGTAAAAATGTGAGGGTGTCACTACAAACAAGTGCTATTGGATCGCCATTTTACTTTCCGTGGTGTATATGCTACTTTTCACCATATTTGTGTCGAAAATATATATTTTTTTTGGGCCATGAGCAAAAGTAGTAGTTTAAACCAGGGAATGGCGATAAGATTATTAATGGGCATTTTACTTTTTGGTATTTAAAAGTTCACATGCATGACTGGGCTATTAAATAATATCTTCCCAGGAATATAACTATTAACATTTTATGTTAAAAAAAAAAAATCTTTTTTAAAAATTTTCTGTTGATGCTTATAGTTTTGCTTATCATATGTTATGTTAAAAAAAAATCTTTTTTAAAAATTTTCTGTTAATGCTTATAGTTTTGCTTTTTTATATGTTAAATTATTAAAATTTTAATTACTGCAAATATCATTGTTAAAATAAGAATTCGGCGTTTTAGAATTTGATCATCGTGACAAAGAGGTCGCGCTATTTACTAAGAAAAACACTTTTTTAAAAATTATTATTGAATCTCAACCTTAATAACTCAATAACTGTGTTTTTAAAGGCAGCTATTATATATAAAAATTAAAGAATTTTACTGTTCCAAAATAAGCCAATATTAGTTAATAACAGATTGTATTTCGTGCATGTCATGTTTAGCATTGTTTTCGCGAATATATTTTTAATAAATTTTTATTGACTTATGTTAGATTTAGAATTTTCAGATATTTAGCAAATGTTGTCACAATATTTGAAGTATTGGAAAATTAGTAGAGTTATTTAAAAGCTATTAATTTAAAGATTGTATAATTAAATTGCTAACTTTCTCTTTGATCACTATAGTAAAATACTGTCATATTTTAGAAAGTTCACATGTTACAAAACCAGTTATATCAAAAATAAGAAAAAATTTAAAAATAAAAAAAAAGAAAGGAGACAGTTTTTTACTTGTCGAAATCTTTGCGCCATTAAATTGCCTTAATAGACATAAAATATCATAAAATTCCACAAATTAGAACATTTAAATCAGAATATATATAAATATGTTTTTGCATAAACAGTTTTAATTCATAACTATTTTTTCAGGGATCGCCACTTTTCGACATCCAGGAATTCATGAGAAAAACTGACGAAGTTTTCGGTTTGTAATCAACAAACCGAAAAAAATTCAATACAACGCTTATATTATTCACAACAATTACGAAACAATTTTTAACAAAGGAATTTTGCATAAGGCAGATGCAAATTATAATGCGTATGACTCATTGATGAATTGACAAACTTGATGTAAGCGTTCAATGTTTTGACCTTTATAATTTTCGTGAGAACGATAAACTGTTAATAGAGAGAATGCATTTGTCCAGTGAAAGAAAAGAGTATTAATTTATTATATTTAAGCAATTTATAATGGTAAAATATTATCATAGCAGATTGTATGGCTATAAGTTGTCTATTTTTCATTAATGATATTAAGATAAAAAAAAATGCAAGTAATTTTTAAATTTTATAATTACTAAAAAATTGTTAGAGTCCAGAGTAAAGTAATAATAGATTAATCCATAATTACTATTTAAGACAGTGTAACAGTTGGGATCAAGTACAATGACTCTTTGCTTCAAATAAAGCAAAAAGAAATGTCTTATTGCTAACATTTTGTGATTTTTATTATTTATGTGCATTACTTTAAGTATTACTTTTATTTAAAAAAAAATTTAAATTGTCATAAAATCGCTGTTGTTGCTACTTAGTGTACAACTAATTTAATTATTTATGATAGATGATCATTTTTTTTATTAAAATTAGATTCCAGTTGAGAAACAAAATGAGAATAATTAATATTATTTATTTATATAAAGTTCGAAAGTAAAATTATTGATATTTAAAGAATTCGAAAGTATAATTGTTTTCATTTTAACTTAAAATTTTAAAATACTCTTTCAATTTGCAATATAACAAAAGCTGCTTATAAACAAATTACATATTTTATAAATGATATCGTCCAACTAACGTAATATAATTACATAATCGACAAAGATATCTTGTAAAATATCTAAAATTTAAGTTATGAGTTTCAGTTTATTAATGTTACTAAAAGTTATTAGAAACCCAAAAATTCTAGCACAAATTAAATTTATGTGCGCGATATTATTAGATTTTGTAAAGAAATAAACATCTTGTAAAAAATACAAAAAATTTTTTTCATAATACTGCGTTGCATGATATTAGTATATACTTTTTATAAAATTTGTATAAACTAGGTATTTTTTCTACAAACACATTTTCCATAGTATCCAACCTTTTATTTTTATTAGCATAATATAACAATTTAAAAATAATATTTGCATTATCTAACTTTTTAACTTATATTTCTATTCTTTAAAATGTTATAATAAAACGGTAAGAATATCGATTTTTTAGTAAGATATAATTTTGGTTAGTAATTAATAGTATTGTTTAATTTAAGTAATTTGTTTCTTTCTTTTTATTTGCTTTCCAATAATTATTTTGTATTTTAAAATTACTTGTACTCCGATGATTCAATAAAACAGAATTATAATTTGTCAATTTTAATGTTAGAATTAATTCGATTTACATTTTTTACTAAAAATTAGTTATACTGAAAAGAATAAGACATCTGCAAAATTTACTACCTATTGGAAAGCATGTTCAGTTTTCTGTTATTTTTTGCTCGTTGTTTGTAACTGAAATCTTTCAACGAACGAGAACATGTTTATATTTTATTTAGAATGTCATAAGTTGAGTGAGTTCTTAATTAAAAGCAAGAAGGTAATATAAACTTATAATAAATAAAACAAAAACACATATATGTGGGTGATAAATAGTATATTATGCCACGCAGGAAGTAAAGAATTGGCAGGTCCATACGTGTAAATTGCCACCCGAGCTGAAGCCGAGGAAATTTTCTAGTAAAAATCATATAACAATTATTTATAGAGAATTGGGAACAATGAAAGTATAAAAGGAGAGATAGCGATATATGCGTACTAAAAACACTTGCCGGCGCTAGAAAAATTTTACAACTCAAATTTTTCATAAGTTCTTATTAAGTCTAAAAAAAAGAGATATAGGTTATACAATTTATTTTGTTTATTCCTAAAATAACAGATCATGTGTTTGGAAAAACTTATATAAAAGAAGAACAACATTTAATCATAAAATTTAGAAATTATTTTATTGCTAAAAAATTTGCAAGAGTTAGCAGTGAAAATTTTCTTAACTCAAGCTGTATTTGAGTTCTTTTACGTAACTTATTAAATACAACATTTATAAATGAAAGGTAAATCAGACTGTCAGATTAAATTATCCTGAAATATTATTGATAAGATTTTTAAAACATGTATCAAATTTAAATATTTTTGAAAAATTCTCTTACTAGGAGAATGTCAGGGATTCAGATCAAAGTTTGGGATTTGTTTTTAGATGTAAAAATATGAGGAAATCCGGAATATTAGACTGTATTGGTTCGAAAAACTTAATAAGTTATACATATTTTCGTGTTTAGTTTTAGGCAATATTGGATAAAGAAACCACTCTTTAAAAATAAATAAATCAGGCTAGAGAAACTCTACATAAATCTTTTTAGAACACAAAATTAAATTGGGGTAAATAAGCTTTCATTTTCTTTTTGCAGAATTAGAAAAGCTTTATTCCTTCAAAAGTTATAGGAGTACAGACGTAACTTTATAAAAATATGCTCAAAATTAATAAACTACAGGATCATAGGATTTTGTGATGCATTTTTTTTACTTAGCGTTTTAAATTCTGCACAAAACAAATGAAAGTTTGTTTTTCTAGTATAATTTTGTGTCCTACGAAATAAATGCGCAATTTCACTAGCCTGATTTATTTATTTTTTGTAAAGAGTTCATATCCCAAAGTTTGAGCTGAATCCGAGATCCGAATCCCTGACACTCTCCAAGTTAGTAAGCGTTTTTATAATACACTTCGCAAAAAAATATAGCAAAAAAAAATTTCTACTGTTAAAAATTGGTGAATGACTATTACTCAGCTTTAAATTGACGTAGCTAAACGATTCTTTTTTCAAATAAAATCTTAAAATCTCCACTTTAAATGTACATTCCAGATTTTGATTTGATAAAATCCCGCGCATTAAAATCACCGTGTATCAAAATTCGAGGATACTTTTTGAAATCCAAAATTTACAAAGTTTGGCAAAGCACACGGAGTTTGGTGATTTTTTTCTGATAAATCTCATACAAGCACGTTAAAACTTAACTCTTTCCCTTTAATTTAAAAAAAAAAACAATCAGTTCCCTGCAATTTTTTCTTCCAATTTTACAGCGTTTTGAAAATTTTTTTGCAAAAAACAAAGTTTTTGGAATTACCGCCGACTTTAGTGTTACCCGATAAGCACCACGAGAAGGTATTCGGTCGGAATTAACTTATCGTGTGTGTGCGTGTATGCCTTTGATCTCCAATTGATTCAGTAGAGATCAAATCATCATCCTTGATTATTTTTGAGCGTATAGATTTTCGCACTTTCGTATGCCGATATAAAAAATAAAGATATTAAATAAAATTAAGTTGACCTCGAAATGATCTTAAAGTTGAAGTTCAAGTTCAAAACTAAGATCCAATGAATTCCTCAGTGTTAATTACTAGAGCTCTATCTTTCAAATTTTTTTTTAATATTCGCCCTCCGAATTTTCCATAAGTTTCCATATTTTTCTCCACCTTATATAATGAAACACAAAATTGTGAAAATGAAAAGATATGTACATACAAGAAGTATTGAAAAATATCTTTAAGATTGTAGGATTCTTGTAACCCGTGTTTCAGAGACACAAAGTTTTTCATATTAAATAGGTCCATTGAACACGACTTTCGAAAAATAAAATCATGGAAAATTTCAGGTTATTAACTATGAAAATTACGACGATTTCGAAAAGTCAGATTATTCTAAGAGTAATGCGATAGGTATCTAAAGTTACCAGGAGAGATACTCTTTAAGTATATTAAATCGCTGTAAGCGCGATGTTCTAAATATTTTTTTCGCACGCCGTGCGCGAAAACGAACTTTATGCACGTCGTATGAAAAAATTGTATTCGATACTCGAGAGAGAAAGTAATTTCAACC
>UELX01005343.1:0-14115 GCA_900480035.1 Eupelmus urozonus | reverse complement strand
TCTCCAGTGATAGGGAAATTTAGATCTTAGCGTGCTGTAGGATCCCTTAATTTATTAAATTAATTACGGCATCGCAAGTATAAATTTTACTTATTTATGTTACTCCTGAAAAAATAAATTCTAACGAGAACGTGTTATTATTGATTAAATTACTATTTGAACAAGAAATTTTAAAAAGAATAGTAGTTCTTCAAAGCTTCATTTATCACTAAGTTTTATTATATTTTTTTAAATCCACTATCAGATGTGCTACATGTGTACATTTGTATGTAAGTGCTCACTCGAAATCAGATATAGTAGAAAGCTATAGAACCATCATATCACCTACATAAATTATGTAATATTTATATGCACTAAGATGTCAATTTTTTAAATATTTTGGTTTCTAAAGGCCCACCCGCTGGTCTACCTGCTGGCCAACCTGCTGCTATACCTGCGGGTCTACCGGGTTGGCCGTCCTGCAGGCCCACCAGCTGCTCGTTTTCCTGTTGGCCCTTCGCAGGGCCACCAGCTGGCCAACCTCTAGGAGCAGGGAACGTTGGGCGACAGCCTTGGAATTATAACAGAGCTGCGCCGTACCAACGGGGTCAGTCAGCGACAGCCCCAGCAGACGACGAGCTTCAAAATGTGAGAAAAGTAAGTGTCATATTTTATTATTTTACTTTATTAATTTCAGCAGATGTAATAGTAAATGTTTATTTTTCAGTTATTACGGGAATCACAACGCAATAACCGCGATTTGTTGCGACAGCTACAGCAACGTGATTTTTATATCCGGCAGTTTGAACGTCGCTTAGAATTTGATAATGAAAGTTAAATGAAATAATAAAATTAATTAATAAAGTAATTAATAATTAATTACTTTATAATTATATATTTACAATGACTTTATAATGTATTAATTATTAATTAATTAATTAATTATTATTATTATTATTATCATCCTTTTTTTAATTGTATTATTTCTTCTTTCAGCAGCCTCGTCGTCATGAAGAACATCATCCTGGAACATGCTAAGGATACGGCTGTCAGCATACTTATAATCACTGCTGCTAACTTTTTATTATATCTATAGTATTAGTATTATTTTTTTTTATACATCATTTAATTTTTTGTCACAAATAACTACTAATTTCTTTTTTAATAATTTTTTCAATATTTCATTGAATTGTATTTTTTAATGTATTGAATAAAAAGCTCTTAAAAATTAAAATAATTCGTTAAAGAAAATCTACGTGAAGAGAATGGAAAAGAAAAATGACGGTGTTGAAGGAGAGAGCTGCTGCCTCGGCGCGGTGTTGAAGAAGCGCTGGGAAGCTCGATGTTGATGTCACGAAGTCCTCCTCGTCGATCAGCTGCTGCGAGCGATGGGCAGAGCGTGCCCGCAGAGACGACGATCCCTCGGTGCCAGTCGCTGGGACTTATCGTTGATCAGCCGCTGCGAGCGATGGGCAGAGCGTGTCCGCTGAGGCGAACGAACTGTATGGTGGGCCAAGACCATCTACGGGGAGATGTTTGGGTGATTTGAGGCTACCCGTGCGGACCGGGCGTCGGGGCTATATTTACATAAGGTAACTTTTCTTACGGCGTAATGGCCGGGGATAGGAGTGTGCCACCTAGCGGTGTGCGCGGAAACTAGACTCTTTACTGCCCGCTGGCAGTACGGCGCGAAGTTTCAAAACGCATGAAGAGTCTTTTATATTTATTGCATATTTATATGCGGATAACAAATGTTAATGGAGAAAGATATTTGGAGTTGATAAGAGATCGATTGCCAGATTTAATGAAAGACGTTGATTTGGTAATAAGACGAAGAAGGTGGTTCCAGTAGGATGGTACAGCACTACAATTTGCACAAATTGTCAAAAATTTTTTTAATCAAGCTTACAATAGGAGATGTATCGGATGAAGGAGTCCAGTTAACTGGTCTCCTAGTCGCCTGATCTCACATCTTTTGATTTCTATTTATGAGGCTATTTAAAAGATGCCGTATATCAATTACGTCCCGCAAATAGAGGAGATATGCAAGACAGCATTGGTCGAACATGCATTGCAATTCCCAAACAAATTTTGCTTAACACTGTACGCCATTTTCTAAGGCGTTTAACTTTGTGCTTACAAGCAAGTGGAGCAAACTTTGAACATTTCCTTTAAATTTAAATGATAACTATTACGATAGTGAAAGGCAAGTAGACTCACTTTAATAAAGCACCAAAAATAGTGAGAGGCCAGCAGACTCACTTTAAAACAGCATCTCGAATAGTGAGGGGCAATAGGATTCACTTTAATAAAGTACCCCAAAGAAAACAGTTCTTACTACGTCCACGTCGCTGTTTCTTGGTAGCGTTAACATTAAGGTTAATTAGCACATGACCTTAAAAAATAATTTCAAGGTCAATATTTTCGGGATTACTGTCACATTCAAGTTCGATATTTCTCATGAAGGTATCTTCATAACGATTATTTCATCAGAAAGTTGAAATAAAAAGCTAACATACTATTTTCTTTTAGTATTTTACCTTGAAATGACCTTCTCAAAGCCACGCAAGCAAATTTGAAAATATTATTTAAAAAATTTGACTACGATCTTCACTGAACCAAGCTGTTACTAATTTTGATTATAAGGGCAGAGCACGCATTCTCCTCCAACATTCGAAGACTGTAATGCATGTTGCCCAACCCAAAAAAGGCGTTTCGTCCTATAGCAGCTAGGGAGGACACCTCAGTAAGGTACTAGCTGCTCCACCTTAGACGGCTGCCGAAAGCTGTTGACTCGGTCTTAAGTGTACTGAACTCTTCGAATCCTGGAGAAGAATTCGAAGTTCCCTCTATTCATCAATGGATCACTTATTGGCAGTCACACAACTGATTTTTCGATTGACTTGGTGTTCGCACCAATAGAGGGTACTTCGAATTCTTCTCCAGGATTCAAAGAGCTCAGTACACTCAAGATCGAGTCAACAGCTCTCGGCTGGCGACTAAGGTGGAGCAGCTAGTACCTTACTGAGGAGTCCACCCTAGCTGCTCGAGGACAAAACGCCTTTTTTGGTTGGGCAACACGCATTACAGCCTTCGAAACTTGGAGGAGAATGCGTGCTCTACCCTTATAATCAAAATTATTAACAGCTTGGTTCGGTGAAGATCGAATTCACATTTTTCAAATACAAAACTTTCGAACGAAGAGCATCTTTTTGAATTTGAAAATATTATTTTGGAAAATAATAATAATAATGTAAAATTTTCCGCTCTTTTCGAATACGGCATCAAAAATAGGGGGTGATATCATAAAAAAACTTTGATCTTAAAAGGACCTTGAAAATGAATCTCAAGGTCAAAGCTTGTCGTGCGGATATAATTCAGGTTTCTGAGATGGCACACATTTCAACTAGGGCTTGAACTTTTCGTTTCAAAAATAGAATGTGCACTCAAAACTATAAAAAAGCATCATTTTTGATGTATATTAATTATATATAGTAAATAACTATTTTTCAATTGACACCAAATTTTGAGTGCACATTCTATTTTTAAAACGAAAAGTTTAAGCCCTAGTTAAATCGTGTGCCATCTCAGGAACCTGAATTGTAGACTTTTGAATTGTTATAAAATCCTGTGCGCAAAAAGTTAAAAGTTTCAGAGAATTACTTATATCGAAAATCACAAGTGAAATTTAAAATTTTGAGAAACATTGTACCTAAGTTAATCTTGCAGAAAAATCTTAAGCAGAAACGATGTAAATAAACGACTAGATATATCATGCCGGTCATAAGAATCCAAAAATATGAAAATGTTTTTTTTTGTCGAATTTGGTATGCCTCCCCTTAAAAAGGTTAAAACTGTCATAGATTGAGGTACTGAAGATAATGAAAGAAATTAAAAAGATTATTGAAAAATTCTTAATAAACTATATAATAAGTTAAACAAAAATATACTTATAAAAACCATTTAAACAGTCACAATAAAAAAAAGAAAGAATCCTTATTAGAACTTATTATTTCTGAAGAAAATTAATCACAAGCCTTTATCACCTAATTTCAGCGAACCAAATGGCTCATCAATCAGTTTCACCGTCATGGCCAATTCGCTGGCGAACGTGCGTGTGCGCGCATCCGCCAACAGCCGACCTATTGTCAAGTACGTAAGTAGCATCATGCATTTTGTACCCCTTCCTACTCTGCAGAGGGACGTGCATAGTTACTCGCGTGCCGTCGAGCCATAACCAGAGAGTAAGCGCAACCTCGACTAAATCTCTCTCTCTCTCTCTCTCCCTCTCTCTCTTTCTCTTTCTCTCTATCCCTCTCTCTCTCTCTCCCTCACACAGACTCTCTTTTACTCTTTCTCTATCTCAGGGTAACCCTCGCTTAACAACTTTTGTTTTATTAGAGATTGCTCTAGGAACTTGATGTGCGCAATTGCGCTTTGTGACATTAGTACTGCTGTTATTATTATTGCAATTGTGGGACATTGTTGCAACTGTCAGTTCACTTTCAATTATGTATGAGTAAATATATATTCTAAAGATCCGTATGTTAGTAATGCAATGTCGATCTATAGGTGCAAATGAAAAATGACTAATCTACTAATCTTACTACATACTACACTACTACTACAATACTAATCTTGTATATTTTATTAAACAATAGTAAGGGTTTGTAGTAGTTTATCTCTTCTTTATCATAAGTAAACTATTATGTTTTAATTATTGAACTTTATTTATTCTTTGTAATATTATTATGTTTTAATAATAATTTTTATTATACATTATTACCAAATATTAAAACATTCAAATTAATAAAAATTTCTAATAATACTTATAATAGCGTAAATTTAACATTGCAGAAGGTAAACAATTTTCCTTTTCTATTTTATTTTGCCTGCTTATTTTTTTATGTCTACTGTAATTACAGTTTGAAATTTTTTTGTAAGTTTAATTTCATTTTGATAAGTTTTATAGATTCTACAACTTTATATTCGTTTTTTCTTATGTAGTATCCATACTCATTTGTGGAAGTGTCCAATAACCAAGCACTATTTCACAAAGATTAAAAATATACTATTATTCTGATTTAGAGTAATTCATGATTTTCGGTAAAGAGGTTTCTGCGCGATTAGGAAGAAATAAAAATTCTAAATAAAGAGACAAGCGAGATGAAGTATGAGGATTTTAGTCGTACATACGATTCGCAAAAGTAAAATATTTGTCGTCAAATATTTACTTTTCAAGGATTTTTATTTCAGAAAATTTTCATTGTTTGTTGATTTTTATTTGCTTCTAGTTTTGATTTATACGATCTACTAATTGTTTTCCAAGAAATAACACTGTTTGAAAGTGTTGATGCTAAAATCTTGATGTATAAATATGTATATTTATGAGTTTGTATATCAAGTGTTTGCAAAATTGAATAAAAAATCTATGTATCTTTTAGTTTTGTTTGTCTATTAAATATTTTTATTTATAGTTTGTTATTTTACTTAAACAGTTTCAGAAACCAATTTTTTTTATGAATAAAATGAAACATATTTAAAATAGTTGAAATGACATCAATTTTATAAGTATGTTACAGATATACGACTAATAGTTGAAACGACAAATTTAGTTAGACAATATATTTACGCAGTTATTTCGATGAAGGCATGTTTAATGACAATATAAAATGTATTGAAATCTTTTGATATATTACTACATTATCATGATTGAAATCGGATGGACGGTTCTTGAAGAGGAATGAGTAGTTTGGTATATACAATTGATTAGGTTATGAAGATCGATATTCTCATACATAACTATAATTTTACACCAATAATTTTCAAAGTATTTCTGTGTGGAGAACTGAAATGTGTGGTAACAAAGTGCGTAATAAAACAAAATAAAATAATTTTTTTTTATTTTCAACGGAAAACCTTAATAAACATTACTGCTACAGAAAATTAAATTGCTAAAAAAAGAAAAGATAAAACAATATGTATTTCTCTTGTTCGATTCGATAACTTTCTGAACACTTCAAAATAACGTACTCATCAAGCACCCAGCGTACAAAATCACATCAGCGATGACAAGTAAATGTATACACGCAAAATACGGAACCTTTCACTCTAATAATTCCCGTCGGTATGAGGTATGCGGGTGCGGGTATAAGCGGGGTGGGAACGCGAGCGCACAAATCGTGATAATAATGCGAGTGTCAAATCGCTTAAATAGGCTTTCGGGAAATTTGTCCGTCTCACTACTTTTTGAATTTTCGCGCGCCTCGTGCCGAGCTCGCAGTTCTGCGAAAATATATGTCGTAATGGGGCAAATGCGCGCAACGTGACGCGACGGTGACGGGCGTTACTCCCCCGATGCTTTTGGCAAATGCATCTGTCAGCAATAGGAAGTGTATATATGCTGTTCTGGAATCCAGGGACTATTCATCTTAAAAAGGTAGCAAATACAATTACAAATTTTAAATCATTTCTTAAAAATGCAAATGTTATAATTAAGATTTAGAATACAATTATATAATGAAATAAACTTATATGATTAAATAAACTTACCTGTAAATAAAGTTCTATCGTAATTGTATAAAAACACTTTCCTCGAATTAATTTACCGTACTCTTACACCGTGTGAGATTTACCACACAATTAAAGTTAAAAACCTATTTGGCACTCATATCTTATTCTTTCGAAGCAATAGCTTTTATATTTTAAATATTTGTAATTATTACCGTAAATAATGAAAATAAAGGATAAAATTGATTACTTTGGAAGAGGTGTTTCATATATTACGTGAACTACATGTAACCTGCTTTGAGCATATATCATATATTTGCACATCAAAGCAATCAGAATTACATAAGATTATATAAAATTTTCGAGACTTTTTTACTTTAGACTAATTTACACTTTATTGTGAAATAAATTTGCTGCAGGACAAGTAAATTATCGAACCATTTGAAAAAAACAGTAAAAAAACTTATTAATGAATTTTCTAGTTTTTGCTTGGAATTAACGTATTAATAGAATAACTTCATTCGCGTTAAATAAGTTTTTTACCGCTAGCTTTCATGGAAATAGATTAAAACTATCACAGACAAAAAAATAAACTGACAGTAACTAAAGACTCTGGTAATAGGAACCTGACAAACAAATTTTAATACTATAATTTATTATTCAATAAAACAAGATCATGCTAAGTCTATTAAAGCTTTCTAAATATGAAAAAACTTCATTTATTTGAGAGGTTGTTAGAGTAATAATGATCATATGATAGTCTTTTTTACTGATTGATTTGATAACTAAAGCCGAACTTTCATGAATCAATTCATTTAACTATTTAACTTGATTTTTTCTAACATTTATTGCTGTTTTTGTTAGGATGTGACTTTTCTTGACGGAAAACATTGAAAACTGACAAAAACTTTTCAGCTAGATTTATGAATTTTGAAGATCAGGAAATCGAATAAAATTTTCTGTTAGCTTCATTTCGGCGTTTTTATTTTTGACTGACAAACGGCTTCTTACGCTGTACTTGCAATCGATGATGGAAGAGCTAGAACATTCGCATCACTACACTGCTTCAATAATTTTATAAACTCTAAATTTTTACTTTATAGTTTAAAAAATAATACAGTTTGTTATTATACATATGCCTCTTTCTACTGAAACCTAAATTATAAAATTAAATATCTATGAAATATTAAAAAAACTAATTCAAATAAAAAAAATCAGATCCGATAAATAATTATTTTCGAAATAATATATCCCAAATTTAGGCTATACAGTTTCACAAGTACCAACAGTAAAGAAAATTGGGCCAAACAGGATCGCTACATATAAATCCTCGCCGACTGCTTTAAAATTTTTTGTCCCTCTCTAAAACAGACCATAATTTCAGCAAAGCACACTCCGGCCACATGTAAATCCGTTAAACTTCAGCGAATAAATCGTTTCCGCAAAACAAAGAGTCGCTGCGAGAAACAACGCGGCCAGAAACTAAAACGAAAGCGCGCTTATTTTTTCTCTCTGCCGAAGAAAAGCAGAGCAGCCCAGCGAGCACAGCCAAGACGCCGCACGCGTGGAAACTCGCCTGGCATTCGCCGTGTCCACAAGAGAAGGAGAGAAAGGACAAAATAGAGACGACGAAATACGATAGGAATTCCGTGCAATTTGTCGCGAAGCTATTTTCCTCCTCTCCTCTCTCAGCGAGCGCGGCGACAAATTGCCGGGGCGAGTCGAGCCGTTTCCGTTCTCGCGCTGCTGCTATACGTACTTTTCCCGATATACATACAACCACGCGCAGCGGCTAGGTAGTATGTGGAAGGCACAGCCACGTTCGTAAACATTTACACGCGCATTCCCGCATACGCGTTTAATCGTTATATACAGGCTTCTGGTTTTTAGCGGCCGGTGCAGTGGTTAACGCGATTTTCGCGTGATTTTCAAATAATTATTCCCCGGCATGCTGGCGCGCTCATAGATTTATCTCTCTTTCTCACTTCTCATGTCTCGCTCTCTCGCGGATGCGTGTTTCGTAATTAATTATTTGCTAATTGCCGCTAATTAAAGGTAAATAATGAGTGGACACGCGCACCCAGTGAGGCTAGCGTAGGGCTGAGAGAGGAAGAGAGAGAGAGGGAGGAGGGGAAAGGGAGGGTGATTTAAAGCGCGGGCAGCAGGCGCTCGATTATTTTTGGTTTTCCGCGCTCTTGCCCCGAGACTGGGCGCCTATTATTTTTGGCTGGACGGGAAGGTTGGCGGCGTGCGGTTATAGTTCCGCGGCGCTATTGTACTTTTCTGCCGCAGTTCACGTCGTCCCCATGGAAAAATAGTTTGGATGGATAAATAGGTGGTGTGCAAGGCCCATTTTTACATGTTACCGATTATTAATGATGATTATTTTAGAAGTAGAGTACTAAGTATTATAATTTAATAATGCATTGCATTATGTGATAATATTTGTTAAAAATATCTACTTGAGAATAAAATAGTTAATGAAAGATAAAACTGAAGTCACTGATTACAGAATTTACTTAAGCTAATTAATAATTTACTGCCTGATTCGATACTTTTAGATAGAAGCTAAAATCAAATCTTCAAATATTAAAAATTCTAGCTAAAGCCATCATAACATTTATAAGTAATTTCATAATACCGAAATATAATTAAAACATTCACCATATGATATACTTCCGATTACAGTACAAAAAAAGAATGAATATTTTTAAATAATTAATATATTGATTTTTAGATTAACAAAATGCTTTTTTTAACAGATTAAGTAACAAAATTCTGACATGTATTAATTTTATAATAAATATAATAGTTATAGAATTACACTTTTGAAACTCGTCAAGAACTTAAATAATCAAGCGTAATAAAAATCGGTCTATACAGTGTAAACATTTTTTTCACAAATAAACAAATAACTTATGTTAATTTTCAAGCGATTTTTTATTTGAAATATTACTTGCATATTAAAATAAGTAAATATCAATCTGAAAATGAACAAATAATATAAATGAACATGTAAATACAGTTTATAAATAAACAAACATTTGAGCAATATAATCAGATATTTGCCTGACACGATAATAACAGTCATTTCGTTTGCTAATTTAACAGCGTGATGATTGATAATCCATTGACAAACAACACTTGTTAAATTGTTTACCATCCTTTCTAATTAATAAGTTTATTTAAAAATATATAAATTGGTTAACCAAGTTAGATCCTAAATTTTAGAATAAATTCCATTATCAACCCTTAAACTAAAATATTGTTTTAAAAGGAGATAATTCTTCATCAAATTCCATCTTTGTCGAAACGGAAAGCTTGAAACGAAAAGAGAAAAAAAAAACACTTGTCGAAAAAGAAACGGCTTAAGCGTACGAGCGTCAAGAGTCGGAAAGTACAGGGAAAGACTGACGGCCCGTTGGCCCAACGAAGAATAAAATAAATGATCGAGAATCGCCCCTCATAGTCGGCTGGCGGGCTGCGCGCAGGCGTTTTTATTAATTCCTCTCAGATACAATTAGTTGGTCTATTCGTCAGACGCGTTTCATTAAGTTTCTCCCACTGCAGCGCCCTCGCCACCCTTTCACGGCCGTCGATTCTTATATCCCAGTCTTCCTCGTTTTTTCCCTTACGAAACCGGCTCGGATGATTTTTCCGCTGAAAAGGCAAGAGGAAAGCTCTCTCTCAAACGGAAGCACGTATTTCGCAAAACTCAATTTCATCTTGTAAACTTGCACCGGGCTGTTGTGCTGCTGGCGCTTGGCTCACAAAATGCATTTTTGCGTGAGATTCTTTTCTCGTCTCTTTATAAAGGGCTGTTATTGTTTTATGGCGTGTGAATGCAATAACATTTTATTGTTTGCATGTTAAATTATTTTTCAAAGAGGTTAAAAAAAAATCAGTTACTTTTTTTTCAGGTCTGATATTTATTGAGTAGTTAAATATTTTAGCAACAGTAAATTATATTTGAATGCATTCAACTATATTTTAATCGATAAAATTGGTCGAACCATTATAAATTAATTTGGATCGGAAAAAAGTTCACAATCTCGCTACTGCACATCTCTACCTATAAAATTATAAAGTTTGCTATATTTATCCAAACGAGTGCCAATTCTTATCAGTTATAGCAGTATTAAACACATTTCTGTGAAAATACATTCAGCGTTAACGTTTTAAAAACGTATTTTCTCGCGTATCTCCGCACGTATTAAGCCTGCGGCAATGGTCTGCGCATGCGATTCATTCGGTTTAAATTATCCGACGGTTCGCTTTTCTCTCATTTTCTGCACGCGTCCGAGGTCTTTTTGCTTCGGTTCGATTTTTAAGCACGTCACCTGCAAATTACGAATCCATGGTGTTCGATTACCGGGATACAGCGGCCTTTTGTGCCGGAATACACACATTTGAATGTCTATTTCTCTTAAATTTAGGGTCGAAGTGCAGTACTGTTTGTCTGGGCAAATAATTTTAATGTGGTTACGCGCTCTATGTATATATGAGCGTACACATGCGTATAGAGTTTGAATATGAGGCTTGTTCTGAAGTTAATGCAATATTTGTTTTATGCTTTAAATTGACGATCGCTGTATTTGGAGCCGTAAGTAATTTACATGCGTACAATAATTACTTAAAATAATATAATCATGATTATTTATTAAATTATTCCTTACTAATATTATAATTTTATTATGTTTTTATTATATGTATTTAAAATTAACTTCCAAATTCATACAATTTCCAATGAAATGATTTATTTTTTTTAAGATGGATGAATCGAGTAATACTTAAAATATTTTATGTAAAAAAGGTTTCATAAAATTTGCTTGGTATTTAAATATTACTTGTAAAATTTTTGAATTAGTTTTACTCTTTTAATAATGGCATTACATAAAGTTGGAGCTTCTATCGGCTTGATTCTGCTTGGTCATTTAGAATGAGCGTAAGAATTAAGTTTAGGTTCGGTTAGATAAATGGCGCGCTGGATTTAACAATATTATAACAACATGGGACCAATATTGTTAGCAAGTTGTAGCAATATTGTAGCAATATTGTAGCAATATTGTAGCAATATTGTAAGAATACTGCATATACTGTATTAATATTGTATCAATATTGGCTAAGTATTAGATTTTAACTTATTTCTTCTTAATCTATTGCACGTATTTGAATTTTAATACATAAAGTTTTCGAAAAGTTATAAAAATATTTAACACTACAATAAAAAATCGTACTAAAAACATTAAAAAAAATAAAGCAATTAAGTACAATCAACATCATTTCCCTGTAAAAACGGCAAATAGGGAAAACGTTAAGAGCGTTTAAAGAAGACAACCCGCCATAAGCAGAAGGCGCGACTAAAAAATTCTGGCCCCAAGCGTCGCATCGCCTTTGGAAGTAAAAAAGATTAAGAAACACGCGCACTCTCCCATCTGGCTCCCTTACCCATGGAAATTAAATAAAAGAGGATCGAATGAACTGTAACCAAAATTCAGTGTTCGCCCGATGGAAAACAAAGGGGCGAAGGAAAACGCTGCAGACCGAGAGAGAAAGAGAGAGAGAATTCAGGGAACGAGCAAGAGCGAGGGAGAGGGAAAAAACAAGGACGCGGAAGCTGAGCTTCCACCTCCCCCTGAGGCAGAAGAGAAATACGTATCCAGTTAGTTTTACACCGCGCGCCGTCGCTGGCTGCTCCCAATTGATTCGAAATCGATTGTCGTTCGAGCGATTTTCAATTGATCGATTACCGGCGCGCCTCGCCAAGGCGGAAGGATAGTCTGCCGGTGCTGAAGAAGAATGGCGCGTAGGGTGAGGAAGCTCACGCTTGCTTTCTCGCTCTTCCTCCGGCTGGCTCTGTGTGTGCCACCAATACCTGCACCCTTTCTCTTTACGCTTTTTACAGTTTATTCCGGCTGCTGCGCTGCCTTTCTGTTGCGCGGCCCGGATAATGCTAAGCTATTTCACACCGATTCTCGTTAATTAAGATTGTCATTTTTTTTATGTTTTAATTATTTTTTAATATGAAGTTGACTACTTTTTCTGATGCTACTTTTATTTTTTCCAAAGGAACCGTATGAATTCTGTAATTTATTATTAACAATGTATAACTAACCAGGGGAGGCTTTCAGATCCGGGTCACCAATTTTGATGAAACTCCTTTTGCAGTTTAGTCTTGGTATGAGTATTCAAAAGCCACAATCTGAGAGTCTAACGTTCTTTCATCCCTGAGATATTTCATATCATAATTTTTGGTAAAATACGTAAAAATAGCCATTTAGGCCTGTACACCTCAGAGCAGCTAGAGTGGACTACTCCTCACTAAGGCACTAGCAACTCTACCTTAGATGCCTGCCGAGAGATGTTAACTCGGTCTTAAAAGTACTGGGGGTTTCGAATTTTCCTGGAGACGAATTCCGAAGCCCTCATTTTCGAGATCGAAAAATGAATCCAAATTAAAAGTAGTATCTTGGTTCAATAAAAATCAAAAAGTCATTATTTCGATAATGATTTTTTTAACAATATAATAACTATCAATATAAAATCTATTAAATTAATCTAAAAACTTTTTCGGCTTAGAAGAGACTTAAAATATTTTGGAGTGCATTCAGTTCTTGTCTTTTTTTTTTTTAATATTGTCATGGTTATTTGGCAGCAATATCTATATTGCATCAAAAACTACATTATTAATTGAAACCATTTATTCATGCACGAGAACTCTGTAAAGCACGTAACGATTACTAACGTTAAAACCTACTTTTGTTTCCAAACATTCATTACCGACCAAATAAAAAATCATTCTACTTTTTTTAAAACTCCGAACCATTTACCTACTTTTAACTCTTGCTCCACATCAATACTGACTTTTGTTTCCATTCTACTTTTTCCTTCTTTCAATTTGTAACTCTCTCTTTCATTCTCTCTCCTACTCTTTCTCTATCGCTACCCTAGCACTGGCATCTCTCGCGCCTTCGCTGCTGCGTGTAGCCTTTTTCACCGCGCGCGCGGCGTTTAGCTAGGGTGGAGGAGCAAGAGGAGGAGGAACTTTCTCTCTAAGCTCACGCCAATTGCATTCTGATTCTTTTTGTTCGGCCCCCTCTTGTGTTCTCTCTCTTTCTTTCTCTCTGCCAGGCGCGCGACGTGCCTCCGAGCTTTTTCCGCTGCGGCCTTGGCTACTCGCATTCGCGCTCCCTTAATTTCTATCCCGCGCTCGTTCGCTGCCGGCGATATATAAAAGCGAGCATTACAGAAAGATACTCACTCGAGGAATTTTCTCAATTTACAGATTTCTTTTAAAAGCTCGTCCTTTAATGAAATTTTGTAATGAGATATCTTAGTGGAGTTATTATACCTTGTGGGTGCTTTCTTTTGAATAATCTAAAATTTAAACTAATCATATAAATAAGAACAAATTATAAGTTTAAAATGACAACAGATAGTAATTCTTAGAAAACTTTGGCATAATTTGTGTTTATTATCAGTTAATTTTAATAAAATTCTCGTATGTAAAATAACTTAAAACTATAACAGGTATATTTTACACATAGTTTATAGTATTTTATAAAGAATTTTAAAACTTCAAAACTATTCAATCCTTCATTATCAAATTTTATCATCATATAATAT
>UELX01005342.1:0-14115 GCA_900480035.1 Eupelmus urozonus | reverse complement strand
CGCAACGTCGCCTGGAACAGTTGGACAATTACGAGCGCCTTCTTATGGATGATAAATATAGTGACTTTAAGCTAATAGTCGCAAATAAGGAATTTCCAGTACACAAAAATATTTTGGCGGCTCAAAGCCGGTATTTCGCGGCTATGTTTGAGCATGGCACGATAGAGTCGACAGATAATAAAGTTGAAATAATTGATGTGAAGCCTGAGGTTATGCAGGAAATGCTGCGTTTTATTTATATTGGAAAGGTTAATGACATCGAGAAATTGGCAGCTGAACTTCTAGTTGCAGCCGATAAATATCTGCTCGAAGGCCTGATGACCATGTGCGAAGAAGCTCTCGTCGATAAGCTGAGCATTGAGAACATCTTTGAAGTACTCCAATATTTTGACAAATACAGTTCCAAAAATCTCCGAGAAGCAGCGATCAAATTCGTTACTGACAATTCAAAAGCTTTGGAGCAATCGGACAAATATAAAAACTTATTTCAATCTATGCCTTGGAACTTTATTATGCAGTTATCGAGGGACTTTGCGAAAAAATTATAATTTCAATGTATATTTATGGAAGCTTTTTCAACACATATTTTCTAATAAAATCTGATCAGATATTGACGTTATCATTTTGACGTGTACTAAATATTAAATAAAATGTATTCTTTTTTTTTACTATTTTTTATACAGTTGAAATTTATTGTAAATTTTATATACTGTATGCTTTGTCCGTTAAATTTAAAATAAATAAATAAAATGCATCTTGGCTTTTTTTATTTAATTAAAAGTTATTCCTTAATTAAGTAACTATCACAGTAAAATCTCAAATATCAATAAATCTTAAATAAATCAAAAGTATAATTTTTAACATTGCTTAAATTTTTCAAAATTTTATAAATATTTCTAACATATTAATACATCTGTATTTTTCTTTACTTTTATATCAATTAAAATTAGCTTTGACTGATTAACATTTTAACTTCAATATAAACAGTTTATTTCATATGCATATTTATCTTTAATTGTTTCTTAAAGTACGTATATGTAATAGCGTTAATAGAAAACGTTTATGAAAGTATTGAAAAAGAATCTTTCGCCTATATAGATCATCAGAATCCAGCTTGCGTATACTGTAGTCAAAATCCTTTACTGACCGTTTCGGGGCGTCAAATAAGCTATCGAAATTACGCCGTTGTTTAATTAAATTAACTCAAAGTTAAAATTATACATATATATATAAATATAAATAAAGTTTCGTGCAAAAGTATAATTAAAATTATTATTTTGCAACACTTTATTTTTATAGAAGTATATAGCAGTAAATAGAGCAATAACTATAATCTCGCTAAGCTGTATATTGATATCTTTCTTTTGTTTGTAATCCAGCAGAAATCTTCAAGTAAGTGAATGAATACAATAACGGCCAAATCACAAATGACAGATAAACAAAATGTCGAAAGTTGAAGAGAAAGACAATAACATCCCGAATACCAAATTTCCGAATCAAATTTTGAAACAAGCGCCATTAGAAATTGAACAAAAACGTGACTCTCAACAATTTGACGATTTCAAGCGACTTCTTTCGGACGACAAATACAGTGATTTCAAGTTGATCATCGCAAATGTGGAATTTCCCGTACACAGATGTATTTTGGCAGCTCGGAGCCCAGTTTTCGCGCTCATGTTCGAGGAGAACGCTAAAAACTCGAAAGATAATAACGTTGTCATAACGAACGTGAAGGCAGAGGTAATGCGGGAAATGCTGCGTTTCATTTACACCGGAAAAACCAATGACATCAAGGGCATGGCGGGCGACCTTCTGATTGCAGCCTACAAATACGAGCTCGATGACCTACTGGCCTATTGCGAGAAAATACTCATAGACGGGCTGTGCTTAGAAACCATTAGTGATGCACTTATGGTTACAGACAAAGCCAAAGCCGAAAAACTTAAAACCGCTGCGATCGACTACGTTATCGATAATTCAGAAACTTTGAATAATTCTGTGAAATTCGGTAAAAAATTGGAAGCCTTGTCGACGTCTATTTTAGTGGATTTGGCGAGGTCGCTTATGGCAAGATTAAGCTTTGAAATAAACGGAAAATTGGCTGGTTGAACGATAAATCCTTAAAATATATTTATGTGTAAGACCTCATTGTATATTTTATAGTAAAATTATTAATCATCATTAAGTTACTCTGTCATGTATAATAACTGCAAAATAATACATATTTTTATCGTTTTTTTGTAAAAATAAAAGTACTTGCATGAGATTGTAACTATTATTATAAAATCTGAAACAAATTGATAAATAAAAAAAATTTTTAATAATGAGTTATATAACAACTAATTCTTATAAATTTTTTAATAAATTTTATTACCAAAATTCTAATGTAATTATTTTGGAGCACAGTGTTTGCATAATAAAGACAAGAAACAATTATAATCTCCCTTAGCTATAAATTTATATCATTCTTTTGTTTATGGACTAGTAGGGATCTTCAAGTAAGTGAATACGTGCTCTGTTACAAATATAATAACTAAAAAAATCATAGATAACATATATACAAAATGTCGAAAGTAGAAGATGATAACGTCCCAGAATTAAGCAGTTGCACTTTCTTAAATAAAGGAATCACACACATAAAAGTTAAAACGTTCGAGTACACCTGGCTTATTAAAAATTTTCATTGCCAAGCTTTTTACGACACGCACTACTCTCCTAAATTTACCATCGACCAATTATCACATTTCGATCTAGTGATTGATACTACTCATGAAGAATATTTCGCTATTTACGCTTCGGTCATTCACGAGAAGAAATTTAGAGTTATGAACGTGGAAATATGTCTCTTGAATGACGCGGGAGAAGAAGCCATCGTTAAAAGAGTTTTATATGATCACGAAGATCGCTGGTTAGACGAGCCGCTTCAAAAATTTGTAAAGAAGGATTTCGTTTTCGACGCAAAGAACAAATTACTGGAAAATAACACTTTAACAATCATATGTAGAATCTATCTCAACAATGGCCGAGAGGAATACTTAACCCCGATTAACCAAATTTCGAATCAGGCGCCAGCAGAACTTGAACAGCAACGTCGCTCTCAACAGTTTGACGATTTCGAACGGCTTCTTACAGACTCCAAATACAGTGATTTCAAGCTAATTGTCGAAAACGAGGAATTTCCTGTACACAGATGTATTTTGGCCGCTCGGAGCCGAGTTTTCGCAGCTATGATCGAGCACGACGCTAAAGAATCGGGCGATAGTAAAGTTGAGATAGCCGAGATTAAACCCCAAGTGATGCGGGAAATGTTGCGTTTCATTTACACCGGAAAAGCCAATGACGTAGATAACGTGGCGGGTGAACTTTTAATTGCAGCCGCCAAATATGAAATTGAGGGACTGGTGACGTTCTGCGAGGAAGTTCTTACTGCCGGGCTGAGCTTGGAGATCATTAACGAAGTGCTTTTGGTTATAGACAAAGATAAAGCCGAAAGACTTAAAAACGCGGCGATCGAATTCGTTATCGATAATTCAGACGCTTTGAACAATTCGGTGAAATTTCGTAAAACTTTGAAATCCTTGACGACGTCTTTTTTAGTGGATTTGTTGAAGTCGCTTATGGCAAGATTGAACGTTGAATCAAACAAGAAATTGACTAATTGAACGATAAATTATTAAAATATTTGTATCTGTAAGATCTTACAGTATATATTTTATACATATATTATTAATGATTATTATAAAGCTTTAATGTCGTATATAAGAACTATAAAATAATATATATTTTATTATCGATTTTTTGTAAAAGTACTTACTTGAATTTATAACTATGATCGTAAAATCTAAATTATTAATAAATCAATAAATAAAACTAAATTTGTTTATCAATGCCTTATATTATATAACCTTATCTAAGTTTCGCGAAGCCTTTTAATGAATTTCTTTACTAAATTTTTAATTGAAATATTTTCTCTATTTTCACCAATAAAAATTAGCTTTGATATTATCAAAAGCAAAGTTCTGAGAATACCTTTGAAAAGGCGCTGTTGTAAGCGGATCGGCTGGAAATCCGTAGCGCAGTAGGGGAATGCGTGACACACGGTTTACAAAAGACGTCGTTGCACATGACGGAAGCGCTCGTACGGGATGCGCTTACCTGCAAATCGATAACATTATGCTTTCAAGAGAATGATTGCTGTGTTTACCTAGATCAATGAACTTGCTTTGTGCCGGCTGGAAAAATCTACTTCGCTCTCCCATAGTCTTTGTAAGACGAAAATTACATCTATTTACAATACGGATTAGCATAATGTATTTACTTGTGGAATAACTTTTTGATAATTCTGTTATATGAAAAATTATTGTATGTTTTAGCATTTTGAGTTTCATAATTAAAATCATTAATCCTTGCAATTGAATTAATATAATATAAATATAATAATACAAAGCAACATTAATTATATTAATATAAAGATCTTATTATTAGACTAGCAGAAGCAGTAATCTGAAGCGTCACGTTTTGGAATATTGTATTCTATATCAAGAATGTGTTGTTTTGCTTATACATAGTTACTTACATAAACGAACATATGTATATAAATTTAATGAGTTTTATGAAATAAATAAAGTACTGAAAATCATTCAAGTAATTTTATTAAATATAAAATAATTTTATGTTCATATAAACAAAAGTAATATTATTTAAAAAATGTCACTATTTCATATAAAATAAAACAGTTTTTACAAACAAACAATTTTTTTTGTTGCAATTTGTGATTTCAAAAAAATTAAATATAATTTTATTAAATGAATAAATAATTGAAAACAATATTCGTTTAACACTGTTTATACTATATGTATAAATTATACATCAACTTTAATATTTGGTATCTTGATTTTGACAACATTTATGTTATCTATAGTATTATATATGTATGACTGATTATTTTAATATTTTGTAAGTCATTTTTATAATTTTGTTATACATCACTATAAATTACATTTCAGGAAAACAATTTATAGATCCATATTTTTAATAGCTATTTTAAAATAAAAGCTTTTTTCTTAGTAATATTAAGTAATGCTTTATGTATAGATTTGCTTGTTTTTTCGATTGAAAAATAGGAAAAAATAACAATGTCAGGATTGAAAGTAAAGGTTGTACGTAAGATTGAAAATTTTATCTCAATTTTTATATACGTTGTGTTATACAGTTTCGAGAAATCTTTTCAAAAATCTATTTGAATTTGATTTAAAAGGTGTTTGAAGGGCACTGTACACCTTTATTAAAAATAATTTATGGATAAATTTTCTTTTTCTTTGGTTATTAACAGGCAATTAATTAAACAATCATTAAACATTTTTGTTGCCACTCTTGTAAAGATATTTTAACATATATGAATAAAAGCATAAAACGTTTTCCTCATACTTAAAATCTGGTAAAAAACTAATTTGCAACATTCATAATTCAAAGCATGAGTTTACAATAATTTCGTCTCAATTCTTACATTGCTTTTAAAATGAAACTATTACATTTCAGCTCAACTTTCGGCTCTTAACTGTCTGTACTAAAAAAAGGTAATCTGGATCTCCTAAGATTTCCTGCGACAAGTATAATAAGCGCTCTAAAACCATCACTGCAGCAGTCATTAAAATGAGCCTCCACCCACAGAGGCCAATAAAAGGCGAAACGTCCAAGAAGCTTAGCTCGGATCTCCCGCTACTATATAAAGCCTCGAATTATTGCGGTAAATCCACGCTGTTGAAATCCCAATGTTTGCAGAGCCAATCGTCGCCGACAGGCCTCGGCAAAGCGTCCTTTTTCTTTTCTCTTCATTAACAGTGACGCGGGGGCAGGTGCGATCGTAGGACAGATCCAGCTCCGGATTTCGCGCTGCTGCACAGGAGAATATAGAGGCTCAGAGCACCGGCGTTCCGTTCCACTGGATTTGCGCGTCCTGCCATCTTCTCGCCGGCGTGAAATCAGATTTCATTTCGTTTTAATTCGTGCGAACGGCCGAGGCGGGTGGAATTGAAAAATCTTTACGTGCCGATAAGCAGCGGGATTGACTGAACGGTTTTATTGCCGGAGTTGATCTAAAAGCGTGCTTGGAAAAGTGTGGGTTTTTTTTAACTGCGTAATTGATGCTTTCCAGGAAGTGACTGCGTTATTCGTGCAATGAATTATTGAGATATTTACGAATATTAGTCGTAATTGAATAAGCAAAAGGTGGATGAAGCCAAGAAAAGAAAACTAGCAATGAAATGCAAAGCTACAAAAACGTTAAAATTTATAGAGAAATTACCAAATAAGTAAAGGATTCATATAATTATTGTCTTAAAAAAATGAAACAATAACAACATCCACAAAAAGGTAAAAAAAACTAAATAATGCTCTCACTTAGAATGAATAAGTTTCTCAAGCGGAGTCGAGGCTATGTCCATGGTGTCTCTGGAAGACGAGCCCTCGATTCCCGATGCGTTTTCTCTCGCTCTGGTGTCCACGGTTAACGTAGCATGACTCCCACCGCAAGTATAATACTGCAGATCGAACCTACAGACCATTAAGTTGAAGTTTATTGCATGAATCGCGTCGGCTCGAGTCTAGCTGTTATTTACAGTGCCACTTAAAAACTTTTTTTTTTTTATTTTAATTTATTGGTTCTCCGGGAAACTTAAATTATTTTCATTGCTCTGTTTTTATGTTTATGGCTGGAAATAACTTTGTAAGTTTGAGTTATGCTGTATTGAATACGTAAGTTTATAGATTAGAAGGAATTGGAAGATTTAGTGGAAATTTGTGTTTTTTTAATTAATTCAAATATGTATGTGATTTTAAATAATAGTTTTACTAGGAACTCTACAGTTGAATATAATTTTGTTAATTTCCTAAATTATAAACTTTTATAGTTGCTAAATACGAGTATGTCCAATTTTTTTTTATTTATATATATTTTACGAACTTTATTGTAACTGTATGTAATCAATTCTGTTAGCGAATGTTTCACAATCATACAAAATACTATAAATTATAGATCTCACGGACACGATGAGAATTTCAAAATTTCTTTTTAACTCGAAGATAATTTTCTGCAATTTCATTTCAAAGGAATCAATATTTTCTAAAAATAACAGAATTAAATTAGATTATCATTTAACTTTATAAAATTATATTATTTCAAGCACCTATAGAAAGCTATTTTTCTAATATCTTAAAATTTTTTTATACCAACTATTTAACAACAGTTTCTACAGATCGATCACAGCTCTCACAAATCAGATTCGCCCAACTCTCGCCAAACACCGTAAACAATCACCAACAAAAAAAAATAACAAATACCGTCTCTCGGCGTGATAATTCCTCAGCAATTCACGGTTCGTATTAAAAAGCACGCCGTGATGACCCAGGCAAAGCGTCACCCAAATTGGCAGGCTCGGAGTTTTCAATCTCGAGCCAGGCTGCTTGCTCTGCGGGCCGTCGCCCTCGTGCACGAGGAAGCCGATCTCGCTGCGAACCAGCACGCCCCACTGTGGTATGGCCTGGGAATTTCAAAATTACGAGCTTATTGTGCGCCGGGTGTCTGGATCGCTGGAGCGATTAAGGTTTATGAATATTGCTAATTGGATTTTTTATTTGATTGAATTTTATTGAAAGGTGTTGTGATGGAGCGTGAGGTTTTGCGTTTGGCTGGAAATGTAAGAATTGCTATTTTACTTTGAATAAATACGTACTTTTAGTATCGACTAAAAGTCTGCCGTCCAAAATAAGAAAGCCGTAACTACTTTGAAATTCGATTGCACTTGCGGCTTTCTTAATTTAAAGTTATAGCTAGTTCAAATGTTTGTTCAAACTTAATTTTACGAATAAAAAGAGTTTTTATATTAGGTATACACCTTTGATAAATTATTGTGTATTGCGAAAAATTTCCCTTTCTATTTCTCTTCAGTACCAGTACACCATAAAATTATGTGAATTAACTTACATAAGTGTTCTCGTCGCCGACGTGAACGACACCATTATGTAGATGCGGAGATGCTCGACCAGTAATCGCAAGAACGACCAAGGATACCGGACCCTCCTCAGGACATCCGCTAAGAATTGATGCTTTCGGATCTTCTAAGTCATTTCGGACTCTGAAAATAGTATTTTCTTTATAATAAGTTCAAGGAAATTGTTTTTTTTTTTTTTTTTTTTATTAAAAATATTTAAACATATTTATTTATAATTTTTAAATTAATTATTATTTATTATTTTTAAATAAAATTGATCATTTTACGTTAATTTATGAATATTTACTTAGATATTCCACGAGATAAAACAGCACTGTATAAAAGTAACATTGCGCCTGGGCCTCCTTCATCTTGAAACTAAAATGAAATACATTTTACAGAATTTGCTATATCCTTGTCTAGTTCGGCTATAAAATAGTAGTACATACCAGGTATAAATATCTTTTAATAAAAATTTCGAGATCTTCCAAAGAAGTGAACTCGAATAGATGCAGCTGAAAAGAAAAGTATTCTTCGTTCTTATAAAATAAATAATAAAAAAAAATACATACACATTTTTTGAAGATATGAATAAAATATTCATTTTAGTACATTATACACATTTAAAAATATTTCGTACTTTGTAATTCGTTAAAATCGACGTAAAATTTTCGTAATACAGGTATATAATAAAAGAATTCAAAGAATAATTATTTTTCATCAAATAGACGTAGATTTTCATAACGATTTCCTTTTCGTCAAATACGGACAAACTTACATTCGAATTTCATAAAATACGTACAAAAGACGACAAATTTTTAACTGTATTTGAAAGTGTTTAATATTTGCAAGTTTGAGATAGTTCTACAGTTTTGGTATAACAAAAAGTTAGTTTTACCTTTCACGTCTGATTCTCACCTTCAAGAATTTGAGTGAAATATTAATTAAACCTTATAAACGGTGTTCAAACTTGTGTTATCTAAATGCAGATTTTGGCTCTTTGCCACTCGTGAATATGACTTTGAAGTATCAAATATTAACTAGTATTGGTACTTAAAAATCAATTTTAACGTTTTTTTTCTACCTAAATTTTTATATTGATTTAAAATTTAAAAAACAAAGATAAAAAATATATATTTTGAACAAAACTGTATATTAAACTCATTGAACCCTCATTCAGTCGAGTGGACCTCTGCGAAATTCTTAAATAATTAAACGAACTATACACATTAACAAATGAAATCATAAAAAATTAAAATCCATAAAACCTTATCCAACGAATCACAACAAACACGACCCCAACCCACCCAAAACCCAAAACCTCACTCATTTCAAAGAGGCCCCAAGACCCAAACGAGCCTCCAACGAGCAATCAAACCGTGACCACGTGTCAACAATCTCGAGATGGCCAATCGCAAAACGTACAGTTTCCGTCAGCCCATCCTGAAAGTATTGCACGCTGTGCTGCAGATAGGCCGTCTCCTGGGGCAGCGCCACCACAGCTTTGGGCATATTCATGCCTGGGCCCGAGGCTGAGCCGAATCCAGCCGCGGCGGCGCAGCCACCTGCGCTCTGGACCGCGAAGCCACCCGCGCTCCGCCAGATTATCTCGGCTATTGAGGCTGACAGCACCTCCACCTGCTTGTCGTAGCTGGGTTTGAGCAGCCTGCGGGCGGGAGATGAATTTTTTTTAATTGACGGGTAATCGCCGGAAGTCGAGGGGCTTGTTGTTGAGAGGTGCAAGCGCGTGGGAGGATTTTTAAGGATGCGGGGGGAGGAAATTATGGGTTATTAATGGCGCTGATGGGTATGGTGGGCGATGGAGGCTGCGATTAGGTTGGTTTGATGGGGATTTATGGCGAGGGTGTTGAGTTGGTTTGATGGTGCGCGTTTTTTTTTTTGGAGAGTTCATTTTTGTCTGGTTTTTGAGAAGGGGAAGATTTTATTGTATGTGTATTTTGAGCATGAAAAATCGTATAATTTGAGACGGATTGAAATGCAATTAAATATAATAAAGAACTAAGGAAAATCTAGGTCTAAGAACAATTCAAATAAATGTTTTTTTAATTAAAAAAATTTAATAAAAATTATAAAAAAATTTGTAAAATGGTTCATTAAACCATTTCTACAGTTAAGTATCTTGATACAATTTATAGCAAAGTAAGAGGGTCATTAATTTTTTTAATTTTTTGAAATATTTAAGATTAATGAAAATAAAGTATTCAAAGTATCCTCACTTTCCCTTATAAGTTTCTTTATAAAAACTTCATTTTTAAAAATTATGTTATTATTTCTATTGATGATTGTACTTATATACAATTATATGGTGATGTCTACATTCAAACGTATGATTTGTCAAATGTTAAAATTAATTGACTAAGAATTTTATCTAATATCTATCTAGATAAAAAATTTTAAATCTTAATAATGCAATAGCTTACACGTCTGGTGAACATCGTATTTCTTGCTTAGTAAGTTTAAATAAAAAATGCTTCAACATGATAGCCTGCACTGCCGTTATGAGTCCTCTTGTGGAATTCCGCGGAGCTCTTAAGCCAAAACTCAAATTTTGGCCGACCGGTCTCAAAGTAAGGCCGGTTCTTCCCCATTCTGCTTTAGGTGGACTTGCACAACTCCCGAAAACGAGCATTCTTAAAGCCTTTTGCGCAATAAATAAAGTTTTGTTAAAAATTCATTCACTCTAATTACTATTTTATTCTCATTGCTTTCTTACGTATGCATATATATGTATAAATTTTATTATTATAATACTTTTAAAAAATTGGAATAAGTGTAACTGATGTTTTTACATTTAAAAATGTATTTAATTTATTAAATTTAATGTGCAAACTTTCTAAAAATTATAATTCAAATATACTTTTTATTTTAAAAAGTACTTACAAATTCTCAACTTTCTCAAGTAATTGTAGGTATTCTAATCAGAAAAAACTTTAAACAACTACAAAAACTAATAGCTATCGTCTACTCTCACATACTATCTAAATCTGAAAGAGTGAAAAATCATTTATTTGAAGTGCAGATGCGTGCAAGTGCAGTGTACCGCTTATTAAATTAATTAAGTTACTAACTGCATCTTCGAAAGTGGTTTTTTCACTCTTACAGTTTTAAATATTATTTAAACAATCAATAAAATTCCGTCATACTTACCATACATGTCTCCTCGTCAATGGCTTTGCCACCTGTTACCGGCGTCTTGGCCAATGTCCTCGTGTTCCTCGGATAGAGAATCCGCTCTGCAACCAGAAATCACAAAATCACAACCACGTCTCATAAAAAAATCCACACCCTCCATCCCTCCCACACATCCCCTACAAAACCCCAAAAATCTATCACTGAACCTGGATACAGCTCGTCCGGCTCGGCCATAAGAGCAGCGCACTTGGCCGCCCTCACCGACAGGCTCATCATCTTTCTAACAACTTCAAACCCTCTTCAACCTCACGAAACCATCGATACCACCCGCGAACACCACCCAACAAACTCCGGCAAACCGACGAATAAAAAAAAAAAAATCGGCGCACAGAAGGATGAACTCGTCGTGCCGGCAAAAGAGCGACTGCTGGCACTCAGAAGTCGAAGCGTTCAATTGAGGCATCGCGCCCGGGCAGCCCGGGCTTTTATATGGGCGCGCGATATCACCGGGCGCGGACACCCCGGCACGAAACATGTCAATTTGGACGTTTAAAGGCCGATTTTATAGGCGCGTTTCTCGGCTTTAACGTACGCCTCGTATAAATTTCAGCCGCGCGGCTGGGTGAAACGCGATGTTCGCTACTTATCACGCTCGTGCGAATGCCGAAGAGCCGCGGATTTCCAGATCTATCACGTGTCACTGGTATTAGGCACGCGGATTCGATAGCTGAGCGGGTGGGTTTGTAGAGGAGGTGGATACGCGGGAGTTTGTTTAGAAACTAATTGTTGCGAGCGCCAAGTTCACTGCCAAAGTGTCAGGGAGGTGTGTTCGTTGCGCGAGGGGGAGACGGTTAATCGATTCGTTTTTTGCAAGAGGGAATTAATTAGAGACAGGATGGGAATGAGGTGTAGCTGGGATTTGGATCGGGTTGGGGAATGTAACGAGTCTATTTTTAAGCCGATTTGACGAGTCGGAGGTGTGAGGGTGCTGAGGATTGGAAGTAACTTTGGCTGAAGAAGTAAGTTTTGGTTAATTATAGTGTATTTTTGTAAATACTATGTCTGTGGTAAAAAGTTTCTATCAGGAACGATTCAGAAAAAAAGAACATTTTTTCTAATTGTTCATGTGTAACTTTCGAATTTATAAATTAAATAATAATTTCGAAGAACAAAAATTATCTTTTTAATTGTAATTTTATATTTTTTCATTTTTAATTACCAAGTAAATAGAATTAATTGCGATATATAGTTTATTACTAAATCTTATTCTACAGAAAATAATAAATAAACTCTATTGTTTTTTTTATAGAATATTTGATATTAAATTTTTAAAAGGTAAACTTTTTTACTACTAGAATTTAAGGAAAATTATACAGCTACTTATTATTTACTACATGTATGCACGACTAAACTGCTACTCACAAACACATAATAGAATTTTCTACAACAATTCACTAAACTTATGCTCTAAGTTTATGGTCGATTCAAAATTTTACGATTACATAGTTAAAGAATATAAAAAAACTTCATCGCGTGTGTATTTATGGAAATTCTAAAAGATCGAAGAAATCTTCATTCATCGAGTATTTTTATAATTAGTCATAATTTCGAATCAAGTTTCCAGAGAGTTCTATGACCTCTTATAAACATATGTTTTTGACCTTTTATTGTAAATTATTTCTATTTATAATCATTAATTCAAAATATAATATTTTAGTACAAAAATTTTTCTCGTTCATTATATAACAAATTTTATTGTATTTATATACGATAGATAGATAATGTTTTTTATTAGTACAAACGTAATAAAAAGAAAATACATCAGTTTGAATATAATGCCCATTAAATAGGCCACAACGTTGGTATCAGATTAATATCAACAATATCACATTTTATATTGAGGAAGTGAATTTATTGCTCGTTGATGATTATATTTTGAATGTAGACTCTGTTCTACTTTGACGAGCCAAGGTATTGGAATAAAAAATATCTATCTCTAAGAAGTGCGAAACACTCGAACTTTCGCAGATGAAATTTAATCGGCATTGGGACATTTATATTCTTTTCATTTTTTTTATATCTTAATTTTTGTTATAGTCTTCTCATCATCTACTAGATAAAACCATTTTGGTGTTTCCACTAGCGAAACTTATATATCATCTGTTTATAATAGTTTCGCCCCCTTTTGGTTTAAAACGATATGTCTTCGAAAGGGTTCCCTTATCGTACTACAATTAGGCATTGCTGTGGTTACGACTTACAAAATTTTGTATTTATTAATACCATATTACATATATAAAGTTACATAAGTAAATTGTTAAAACAGTGAAACTTCTTTAAAGCAATTCGTATCAATCATTGAAACAGGTCTTACCGATCTTCTCTTAATAAATACTTAAATGTGTTTGATACTCGCATGTAACCATACTATAATATAAAGACTCTCCGCGCGTTTGAATCTTCGTGCCGCACTGCTAGCGGGCGGCAGTATATATAGGTATAGAGTTTCTGTACCCGGCCATCACGCCGTAGGAACAGCTACTTCTTGTAAATATATCTCCAACGCCCGGCCCGCACGAGCAGCCTTTGCTAATCCGAACATCTCCCCGTAGATGGTCTTTTACAACCACGAAAATTAATTAGTGAATAAAGTATGTTTTTTGTAGGTATTTAAGGTAGCTGCGCCACGCTGCCCCGTACCATCAAGAGGCCCCGTGGGGGGCAGTTAATGATTTGTTTAAAAAAATTATTTAGCCACGTTAAAAATGTTTAATATTTATTATATAATACTTTTAATTAACAAAGAGAAGTCCCTATCTCCGAGACACTAATTTTAGTAAAACTTTGAGGTTTTACAGGTGACGGATTTTTAAGACGAAACTTGTAATTTCATGTTATAAATTAAGTTATCTTGTACATTTTATCGATAAAAAACGATTTTTTTGTTTTATTGTAATCTATAAATAGAAGACTA
>UELX01005341.1:0-14117 GCA_900480035.1 Eupelmus urozonus | reverse complement strand
TAATACGTGCTCTGCCCTATAATAAAAACTAACATCTCTTGGTTCGTTAATTTAGACCGTTAATTTCCTTTTAAAAATACTTTTCTGTTAAAAATTTTATTTATTTTTTAAAACTCCTTTAATCAAATTTTATAAGAAAAAATATTGATCGATAGAAAGAAAGGTTTATATTAAATAATATAAAAACAATTTTAACAGAATAGTACTTCATTCAAGTTCTAGAACAATCCATAAAAAATAAGATAAACAGTAAAAACTTTTTTGTTTACTAAAACGTTCAGAATCGTGCACGCTGCAGTAAATCTCCAATAAATATGAAGTTATAATAGCGGTCGGTGTTTTAAGCATTAAAAAATATTTTAAGGCTTACAATACTTTTAATTAAAGGTGTTGTCCTATACTTTCAACTGAAAAAAGTTTCATAATGATAACCTTTACAAGAAAGTTTCTAACGATTTTAAAGAAACACTAATTTTTAGAAATAAATATAGGTACATCTGCCAAGTGCATTTTCACTACCCAAAACACTTGCAAGGTTTATAAAAATAAAATAATAACAGAATTTTAATATAAATAAAATTAATTTATTATTTACACAATAGCACTTTATAACTGTACACAAATCAGTTAGATTTTTTACATTTGTGCTGAGGATCGTGAGCAGGATCACAACACGCTCGCCACGGCCAATCGCAGACGGTCTCGTTTGCGTTAAAGTGCAGACCTTTGGGGCAACTCATCAATACTGGATTCTCCAAAACACAGGCGTAGTATGTACTGCAGTTCTTTGGATTAGGAAGAAGAGTCACATTTGGTCCCGCCCATTTTGGACAGTAGCCCTCAGGATATGCAATAGGTACAATAACAGCGGCATAGGCCACAGCTACGAGGCCGAAGATAGTGAAAGTAATGATTGCTGGAATAATAATGCTTGAAATGATATTTGTAACGTTATTTGAAATTACATAGTAATTACTTAAATTTTTTAACGAGTTAAAAATCATAGAGTTTTTCTTATAATTAGAACGAAAACAAATAAAAAAATTAAAAGAACGCATCTTTGCATCTAATTGGATAACGAATAAACAATTAACAATAATATAATCATTAGTTTTTTTATAACTTTCATGATAATTGATAAAAATGTATTATTATTTTATAAGAGGATATTGTATTCTTTTGTGTTTGTTTAATTTGAATTTTTGAATTTGCTCATTTCAATAAGTCAATTAATATATTATATACTACAATAACTTCTTAAAGCACAATATTTCGTTAAAAAAATGGATTTTACTAACAAATTTTATGAATAAAAAATTGTAAACTAAATTTTGTAATTAAAAATATAATATTTAATTTTATCGATCTTTTTCTATATGAATATAATTTTAACTTTTTATAAAATATCGAAATACCGTTTTAATTTTACTTTAGATCAGATAAGCTTATTTTCACCATGTTATATTGACAATAATTTAAATAGTAAACAATGCAACACTTTCATATTTAATATTATATTAAAATAGCAAACAATATAAAATTTCTAAAAATTAAAGGGAAACGTAAAAAAAGATTTTTTGCGCACCTTTCATTGTATTTTAAAGCTACTTCAATGATTAGACCGGTAGAAAGAATAAATTATAAACTGAATCAATGAAATAAAAATGTTTCGATTATATAGGTGACTTCACAAAAATTAATCAATCCCTACTTCATTGTTTTTCCTAATAATCAGCTGCTGGATACGCAAATGATAAAATAATTGTTTAAAAAACAAGCTCACATGATAAGAATTTGAATTATTATGTTTCTCGACCTTGAAAGTTTTAGCAGTTTTAATAGTAACATATGTAATGCTAAATCAAATCCTTCACTTGTTCTTGTTTAAAATTGTAAAACCTATAGTTTTTAATAAAAAAAAAATACTACTTTAGTTTATTAATAAATTACAATTTTTAATATTCCCAAGTTTTAGTATTCCCAAGCAATATTTTAAAAAATAGTGATGATATCTTGAGTTACAAGTTTTTTCAGTATTTTTTATCAATTTGTTTAATAATTTTTCGCGTTAAGTTTTTTTTTAGTGTGCAAAATCTGTTCTTAACAAACTCATACAAGGGTCAGGAATCTCCTTAGCAAAATTCATATTTTTTCGTTTGGGCCGTTAAGGGAAAATAGTATACAAAACGTTCCTTGTTTTATTGGTATTAGCATTATTTATTAGCATAAATGTCAATGTTTTTACCTGTTGTTTAAATCAAGATTTAAAGTTAGATTTAAAGTCATTTAGTTGAAAAATGAAGTCAAAATACATGAAATACAAAATAAATAATTTCTCCCTAGATATATGTAGGGATAAATTATTGAATTTGTATTTCTCGTTTTTTTGACTTCTTTTTTTAACTAAGTGACTTCAATCTTGATTTAAACATGAGATAAAAATATTGTCTTCGTGTCTCTGGTCGTGAAAATTTGAAAATGTATATCAACAATTAATCATCAATAAAGCTAATACCAATCAAACAAGAAATGTTTTGTGTACGGTTTTCCATTAAATTCTGATCCTATGTCCTAAAATTTGTGCTTGAGCGCTTCGCATCAATTTAATAAACTTTTACTCGATCCAAAAATCATTTTTATAACCTAGGTTCAACTGTACTATTATGATTCGGAAATGACTTATCGAGATATAAAATTTTAGATAATCTTATCCAATGTTCGATCTATCATATTATATGGATACATGAAATTCGTGATTTTGTATGATTCTGTATCTTTTCAAATTCTACTAACTAGTTATGGAACAATTATCTTACTAAATTATTATCATAATCTACAGTGAAAAAGTTACTATAAATCAAAATGTAACTACACGCTTACGCTGCATCTATTGCAACAAAAAAATAGAACTGATAGCAAATAACTATTCCAATATTATTTGACACGTCGAATGCTTCCAAATGACCAATGACTTCCAAATGTATTTTCTAAACTTCAAATAATCTATTGATTAGGAGTAATTGAAAATAAAATAACTATAACATGTACAAATAGAATAAATTTATTATTTACACAATGGCACTATATCACTAGAAATTCATTTTAGAGAAAGTTCACGCCTCAGTCAGAGTATAATCTTCACATTTCTTCTGAGGATCGTACGCGGGATCGCAGCAGGCGCTTGCAGGCCAATCACAAACTTTTTCCTTGCCATTAAAATGCAAACCCTTTGGGCACTGCATCAGTACTGGAGTTTGCAGATCACAGGCGTAATAGGTGCTACAGTTCTTTGGATTAGGAAGAACGACCACCTCTTCAGTGGGTAATGGGCAGGTGACCTTGGCATTATCGGCGGGAACAGCGATGTCAGATTCAAGACTGGCATAGGTCACGGCAATGACGCCGACCAAGGCGAAAGCAATGATTACTAAAAAGATGAAACATGATTAATAATTAGAAATTTTGTTATTTAATTAATAAAAAGAAATATATGTTTTGGGCTTCTAAACATTTGTACAGGCAATTTAGTGAATAATATTTCGACATTTTAATGAGTTTTGATTAAAAATATTAATTTAGATCTATATCTTTAAGACATTATTGTTAGATAATTCAATGTTAATATTAGTTAAATATTAATACGATTTGATTTTTATAGAATTAATAAATGTCAATATCGGTTATTAAACACTAAACACTTCACAATTAAACTTAAAAAATAGTACAAAATTAAAATGATGCCTACCTTTCATTGTGTTAAAAATCTATACTTTAGATACTTGGTCTAGCAAGAATAGTAGGTACAACAATACTGATACGCAACCAACTAACTAATTCTCTTATATACTTCGACTATAAAGAAATTAATCAATCCCTCCTTCATTACTCTCTCCTTTTCTCACCAGGTAGCCACGTAATTGATAAAATGATTAAGTCTGATAAAATTGACGTAGTAGTGTATTTTTTCCAATGTCCTCGCTTGGAATTCAACAATTTTACCGTTGACCGTCGATTACTTATCACAAATAAATTAACTGATTCAGAGTCTATTTTAATATATGAACAAGTTTCTATACGTCAGGTCCAATTCTACCTATTTAATTCATCTAAATTTTGCAAAATAAAAAATGAGTTGTTACATTTAATTGATTTCACAGTTATTATTTACTTATTCGATACTGTTGGTGAAGTGCAAAGAGTATAATTATTTTTGCAATTATAGTTGTTGGATTTCAATCTTATGTGAATTCTTGAAAGCAAACCTTTTTTCAGTAAACATGAATAAACAGAATTAGTAAAGTTGTAAATCTCAATAAGACCTTTTAAGGCAACGGGAAATGAATTTATTTTTACATTAGAGTAGAAGTTGAATCATACTACAATAATGGATTTAAGAAAAATCTTTGTTCTATTATTTTACAAATGATTACTGTTATTGAATTAGCAGAAGCTAGCTTAATTAAAATTAAATTAAAAATAGAGAATAAAAACGAAAAGTGCATCTTTTTGTCAAACAGATATCAAAATAACATATAAATTAATTTTTTAATAGACATATACGAATATCATTTTAATAAAGGTTAAAATATTATAATTTTATTTTTATCAAAAAATTATAATATTTTATTTTAAAAAATTGAAATACTTGTTATACTAAATACTGAAAATAATTGATTAAACAAACGAAATGATTTATTAACACTATCACAAACAGCATTTACTATGACATAAGATAGATAAATAATTTAAAAAATAAAGCAGGCCACTTGCGATGAATATTGCAATAATATGTAAAATAAAAAGCAATTAATAAATATTTTAAACTATTTTCTAAATATTTTTATTGTATAAACCGCATAAGATAATTTTCTTGTAAAAAGCATTCATCGTCTCAATTATTTAAACTATAATTTATTTAAGGATACTTAAAAACACACTTCTTAGTATTCTAATAGTCGGCCTTACAACTAAGGACTGTGAGGGATAATACATCTCCAACACAATAACAGATCTTTTATATTTATCATTACAATCATCAAGATTTTTCTATTGATTTTTTAAAACTCTAATTTATTACACAATTAGATGGTTTACAATGATTTCAAAAGCTGTACAAAATCTATTGGTTTCGAGATATCTTATGAACTTAATTTAATATTCCTTTATATTATTAAGTAATTTAATATTATTAAGTTATATTTGTTGACGAAAATCTAAATGTGAAAGTATAATTAACAAGTAAGTGAAAAAAGTATATAAAAAATTGAGAAAATGCTTTTGGATATTAGATATACAGAATATAGATAAAAATACTAATTGAAAGTTTATCTAAAATTCCCATAACTCTTTTTAAAAAATTGGTATAAAGAAAGTTAAGGAGATGTCAAAGAATCAAACAGATTATTCTACGAAATTTTAAACCGGAACCCAAAAATTCAATTTCTTAAGTTGGGAAAAAACATTTTTTTTAAAGATTGAATTTTGTTAGAAAAGGCTGTCAATGTCCGATTTTTAAAAAAGTTCCATTAATTCCGTTTTAAGAAATTCAAGACAGAAAAATATCAATATCAAATTCCGAGCTTATCGACATTACCGACATTTCAAAATTAATAATTTTTTAACAATGATAGTAGAACTTTTCTAAAAATCTGACAACGTCAGCTTCCGGTAAACGTTGAACTAAAAAAAAATTATTTTTCAACTGATCTAATTAATGTTTAAAATATAAATTGTGGTTCCTGTTAAATATTCTGTGTAGATGTCTACCTCATCCTTTCACTTGGCCTTAAATATAAATATTTTAAAAATTATTTTTTATTCTAAATCTCTAAAAAGAAAAAAAAGAGCTATTATAGATTAAAAACGGTGAAGTGGATTCAGAGATACAGAAGTACTTTACACATGCACTCGCTATATTATATACACGCACACATACACATGCAGCAATTTTCTAAGAATATTATACTTCGATTGCGAATTCTTTGAAACATGTTTACACAGATTTTTCGGAAAAAGTTGTTTTACTATCACAAAATCGTCTTAATGAGGAAATAAAAACGTAATACTTGAAGTTCATTAAATCATCATTACGTACAACTGAGAAACTTAAAATTTCTAATTGTTTACAAATATAATTTAACAGAAATTACTTTAAACGTCCAAAAATCTCACAAATACCAACCCAACTCCAAAAATCAAACCGCTACAATCCTCCGCTCACCCATCCCACGTCATATCAACGAAAAACTCAACCCATAATACAAATCTCCCAAGCTCAGCGATAAAGCCCCGCGAGCGCAAAAATCCCCAATGCAATTAATGGGCGCGGTTCCTCCTCACACGCGTGAAAGAAGTCAGGGAGGAGGGCGAGAGGGTGAGAGAGAGAGAGAGCCAGGGCATTATAAGAGCCCGCAGCAACCCCGGCCCCTGACACTCGGACAATAGCCGCTGTCTGGCTCCGCTTGCGCGGCGCGGCTGCTTATGGCGGGCGCACAATGCGCCCATTGTCGCGCGCAGCCCGGCGCACGGCGATGTGTGTCGAAGCGGCCGGCACAACGGCGCAAGCCGCCTAACGACCGAGAGAGCTGCTCTACAGCCTAGAGGCTAGAGCCGCTCTCTCGTCTGGTCTATATACCGCCGGACGCGTTCGAGGGCGGCGATCTTGGCTGATTCGGATCCGGATGACGGAGGTGCGAGCTCCCTGCGAGTGGGACGGTGGGCCTGACGTTTTGATTTTCGAGCTGGAACCGGAGATCGAAGTGTTTGTAGGTTCGAAAGAGCTTTAGCGACTTTGTTCTAGATTGAGATACATTATTTTGCTATTGCTTGGAAATTTGATGAAAGAGTTTTCTTGTAATTTAAAATTTAAATTATGAAGTGGATGAAAATTTATAAAAAGATATGATTTGTTTTGAAGACGCACGGAAGAGTATTTGTATAAAAATAAACAACCGTAAATTTGAAAATCAGATAAAGGTAGACATATTTATGTCTGAATGTAAAAAGGTGTAATTTGTAAAGCTTACTTCATTGCAAAAAAGAGTTTTGCATAGGACCTGATCCTTGAGATATAAATGTTTTATAGGCGTACATTATTCCTTAAAGTACAAACGTGTGTATAAAATGTAAATTTATATTTTCGAAATGTTATCCACGATTACAAATTAAAAAAAAATATCCTCATAGCCAAAAAATAATTATCAAAAATTATAAATTTAGAAGACCGTATATCATTTTCATACCGCTCGTAGAATATTTATAATACGCTACGATCTCGCACGTAAAAAAAATTTGCCGCAAAGAATCCAAGCATAATGAAACCTCGCCACCGACATTAAACTTGCGCCTTATTCGCGCTCTCGCAAACTTCATCGGCGTGCTTTACCCGCAAACTTCCACTCGTGTCCTGCGCCTCTGCGCACACCGACTAAAGAAAAGAGTGGATAGCTCTGAAAAAAGGGAAGAAAAAGGCCTTTTAGTAAGTAAGAGAGAGAAAGAAAGAGAGACAAAGCACGGCCGCAGTCCTTTACACCCGCAGAAGCAAGGACGAGGGAAGAGATCATGCGAATAGGTTGCTTGCGCTCGGCGGGGGTTATAAATTTGCGGCGCGCACGAGCAGCCAAAGTTTTTCGTAACTAAGACGATGAATATTTTAGCCCGGCCCTTTCCCCTATTCCCGGGGAATCCCGTATAATTGGCGGTTAAATTCAAATTTCGAATATTACGAAAAACTTGAGAAACTAGGGAGAGAGGATCGCGCGCTTTCTTCTTCTCTCTCTCTCCCTCTACTTTCTGGCCTGGGCCCCTCGCTCCCTCTTTTGTATGCCGTCGCGTGACGGAGCTTTTTCGCGAAGGGGGTGAAGCGCCGTGTTAAATTCCAGCCAGTGGTCATCATTATGCGCGACCGAAATTATTTTCTTCTTCGTCTTGCGCGGCCGCGCTTAAAAATTGTTTCTGTCTGCACGCAAAAGAATTTCGAGCAGGCCCGAGGAGCCGGAGATTTATCGCGTTTGACTGTCTGAAGAGAAGGCAGAGGTAGAGGAGTATTACGATTTTCCGTTTTTAATGGGACAGCGAAATAAATTCGGGCGGCCGCTGTTGTTTCCGGAATTTTTTGCTGGGCCGCATAATTGCAGGCTGTTGGGCAATGTTAATGCGTGGCAGCGAGCTCTATTTTCGGTTTGAATAAAGTCGTTTCTCATAAATTTTAAAGCATTTTAGAGATTTCGAGATTTAAAAGGTGGTCTGTTTTTAAGAATTTATTGATTTATTGGTGCGATGAATAAAAGATGGGGAAACAAATAAAATATTTATAATGAAAAACTTTGAAGAATAATTAGTAATACTAAGTCCATTATTTTGGAAAATTAATTTTTCTAAAGATTTCATGTATTTGTAAGACTTTTTTTTAATCTATGAACGTCCTCTATATAAAAATACCATATCGATTTAGCTCAATAAGCTTATTTATTTGTTTTTCTTATTTGTTGCGGTGCAGTGCACTAAATCGGAAATTCCACCGAAATTAAAAGTCAGTTCCAAGAATAGGTCGTGCATAAAAATGAAATAATATATATTTCACATAATAAGATTTTATTATTATTTTAAAAAAAATAATAAATTCAATATTTGTTGAAAACTAAACTTTAATAAATATTAACGTTTTTTAATAAATATTCCTTGAAAATTTTCACAATTTTTATATTAAAAAGAAATAATTGTCGGCATCACAAAACAAGCAAATATTTCAGTCTTTAATTTCTTCATCAGTAAAAGAATTCTACCTATACTCATCCAAAGCCCGAATCCTCAAATTGAGTCCCTCGCTAAAATGGGATAGAAAAAAAAACGTCCTCCTCGCGCTAACAGAACATTGTTTATATAAATCATCCGCTACTATAAATCATCACCTCAGCCGGCTCTCCCATTCAATCGGCAGCGCCGAATTGCGATACGGGCCGTTTCCGCGCGCTTCTATATACATATATATATATATATATCCGCGCGACAGTGTCTGCGAGTGTCACGTCTCCCTATACCTCCCCCGCTAGCGATCCGAGCCGAGAATATGTATATGGGCGAGATTCGAGATAGAGATATTCACGCGCGGCGAAGGAGAAAAAGTGGGAAATGAGAGATATCGACGGGGCTGGGATGCGCGAGACGGTTCAATATGGAAAATTGCTGAATACGGGCCGTAAAATGCAGGCGGCGTTACGTGTGAGCTGCCAATATGGCGAATGTGTGGATAAAGAGTGCGCGAAAGAGAGTGGGAGAAGGAGAGGGGGCGTATTCGCGCCTTTCGTTCACGGCTAAATGCCGAATCGTTTCGGCCAAGGCGTCGAGAGAATTGAGACCTTAATGTTCCATTCTGCCGGGGATTTTCCTTTCTTTCGCGAGGCTTTTAGAACCAATCGTTTTCGGAAGTGATTTTTATCAGGCGTTCTGCGATGCTTTGGCTCGCCTGTGTGGGAGAAAATTTTGTGAGAGTACGTGAGTGGATGAAGGTGAGATTTTGATAGATTTTGTTAGTAATGAGGTGTGCGTTTTAAATAATTATGATAAAGTAAAGAATCTTAAAAAGTATTTGAAGCATGCAGAATCTTACATAAAAAAGCTATACTACCATCTTATCAAATTTTGTCTCTGAATCAATTAACATAAACATAAATTACATTGTCCATATGAGCACAAGGAATGTCGACTCAAGTGTTTTATACTGAATTATGAAAGTGTTTTGAACATTACGGTAAACGTGGACTACCAAATTTTAAATGGTTTTAAAGATTTGATTTTAAATTGTAAAGATAAATGTCAGGCGTACATTGTCATAGAGTCGGCAATCTGGATATGTGAAAGGAAGTAATATCAGGCGATTAATAATTATAACTAAATGATAGCGTATATGTAGTATTAAAACAAATATTGGTTTTAATAATCTGAAATTAATTTAGCAGTTTAATTATCGATTATTTAATATTATAGGTTGATTAATTTTGTAGTTCAGCAAGTGGTTGATTCGATGACACCACTGTGTTTTAGTAAAGATTTGAAAATTAAAGTTGGTACATGTTTTTATGTTACTTGTCCTCATGTGATGTTCTTTAGTCCTGGTAGTAAAATTTAATGTAATATCTCATTTAAACATTTTAAATACGGTTTATTAATTTTAATAGACAATTACAATTTTAATAAATGTCTATTAAACCCAGATTTCCACTGTGTAGTTCCAACATAATTTAGCTTTCTGATATTATTGAAAAATCTGTAACTAATATTTTACAATCTCATTAAAATTACTTACACAGTCTTATTAATAAATTGACATTTTGCTAAAAATAATAAAAACTCACAAACGATACATACTTTTAACAATACGAAAAATTTCACAAAATTCCACATACACTAATTAAAAAAATAAAACAAAATTTCAATTTTCGAATCGCTTTGCTCCTCTCCAACAACCACTGCATTCAGCTTGACCCAAAAATTATACCGTCGCCAAATTAGCGCAGTAACGTGCCATGCAGCGTTAAAACGCTTCCTCCCCCTCCCCATCCCGCAATAGAAGAAAAGCACTCCTTTCCCAATGCAAAATGCACGAGCGCGCGAATCCCCCTCTTTTCCGCCGGTATGCGCAGTGCAGAGCTCGGTCGATGGTCTCGGTCTCCTCTTTAAGCGACACAATGGTTGATTATCGCGCTATGACTTGGCAACCGACCTTTCCGCGCGTTTACCCAAGCGCTGACTTGCTTTGCATTCTTTGCCGTTTTATTCAGCGGCTCGTTACGCTTCTGCTGCTGCTGCTGCTGCTGCTGCTCGCTCCCCTTCGCGGCTTAAGATTGCTTACCCCTGCGCGCTCCTCGTCTGCATACCGCCGTTCTCGTTAATGGCGAAAAGTTAAAAGCCGATCGAATGCGAGTTTGAGACAATCTGCCGAAGGTCACCTTGTCGTTGCATTAACGTAAGTGATCTGATTTGAATATTTTTATTTGTTCTATTGGTAAGTAAAAAAAGTAATAACTCTGAACAGTATCAAAATTTACTGCGAAATTAATTTTTTATAACGCAGTATGTAAAATTCAATTTTTGAAACCTATTTTCAGTTATCTCTACATGAAATGTAGTATTTTACTTACTAGTGAATGTGATATTTTGCTCATGCAAAACAGACTCTGGTAATTGAATGTCTATTTATTACAAAAATAGAATATTTTATTCACATTTGTCTTGTTTGTCACCCTGGGTTTTTTTGTGCGGAAATCACCTGTTTTGCTCACTAGTAGCATAACTTGATACAAGTAACATCTTTTTGAGGATATCTTACGAAGATAAAATAGAAATACATAATAAACAAATAAATTAATAAAGAGTCACGTTAAATAATGGTTTGTTTAAAAAATAATATAATAACAGCAATGTAACATTATCATCTACTTCAATAAGTAGACCCATGAAAAAAAATATTTTCAAAGTACATTTTAACGGCACATTTCGAAAGCCTCTCCCAGTATTTTCCAACAAAACTTCTAGCCTCTCTTTCTCCTACACCCCAGCCTCTCCTCCGCGTTCAACCCTTCGACGCTTATATTGTGGGAATTACAGAGCGAGCGAGCGAGCGAGCGCGCGGCTTTCAACAGCCGCGGGCTACGCGCAGGCTAGTCAAACAAAAGACCTTAAAATCTCGTCGCCGTCGAGCTCTCCCCGCGCGCACTTTTACCTACCCCAGGGCTCTGCGCCTCCTCTTTCATCCTCATCAAGTCCTTCCTTCTGCTTATCTTTGAGTTTATTCGTCGATCTTGGCCGACCCCTTCGTGAGACAGTGAGCTCGATATTTTTTTCCTCGCGTACATCTCCGAGCGCGAGCGCGAGCGCGCCTTGAATATTACAGTATGTTTGACGAATAATATTGAGGAAAACTCGTCCCGCTTACTTTCTTTCGGCTTTGTTTGAGGGAACAACACGACGCGCTTGCATATTATCCGTCTCGTCTTCATCGACTTCTTTTTTATCTTCGGCGTTGATTTGCAATTTTTATGAGTGTTTGCTCGGAAATCATCGGAGTTTATGCATTATTTATGGCCTTTCTCGTCCTTTTTACTGAGCATCGACTGCTAATTTGTAAGCTGATACTGTGCGTCTGCGGAAGCGGGTGATCTTTGCATGAAGGGATGGGTATTGAAATTTGAAATATTTTGGGATGATGAAGTGTAATTTTCATAATTATTTTAAACTAATGAAAAGTGCTTCATATTTAATTTTGGATTAAATTGCCATACTAAATAATTCGAATAATTTTTAATTAGAACTGATTTCAATTACGTATTTTATTGCATAAAATACAAGAAAAGTTATAAAATGTAACTAAAAATTTTAATGCTGGTGACTTTGTTGGAAATGAAAACTTCAAACACAGGGAGAAGGTTTCTGATTTAGTTAACAAAAGTTTTAATTTTTCTAATGTCTAGGTAAGAAACGAGTTAAGCTTGCTTCAAATATTATTTTAATATTTTTCTATTTACAACTTTACCCTAGACTTTACCTGCAATCAATAAATTTTTCATTGAACAATAGTAAAAAGTCGCTAGAAGTAATTTTTTGAGAATAAATTTAGAAGTCAATAGATATATCAATATTGAAACAAATATAACTTATTTTGCATGCCAATTTTAACTTTTATTTAACACAAATATCATCATTAATATAAATCTAATAAATTAGTTAAACAAAATTTTCAATAAGTTTTTCTATACAAATTCTTCTTTATCAAACGTAAATAAAAGAATTTAATCAATTTCGTAATATTTTTGTATAATTTACAAAGAAATTATCTCAAATAAAACTTAATTAATGTTGAAAAAGTAGTTACACAATATACAATGATAGTTTATTAATAATCTCTTAAATTTTTAATACAAAACCTCATCATTTAAAACTCCTATGGCCCTCGTTTAATACAAAAATTATACCATCTAAAACAATCAAATCAATTACTACATCACAATGCCGTTAGCATATCAAAGGCCTCTAAATTACATTTTATAGGTCCAAATTATCCTGCATCCGAGCCGGCCTCAAAAGCTTGAATTTAGCAAGCAAAAAAAAACTAGTAATTCCCTTTTTAATTTTCTTCTTTGTTACATTCTCTCCCGCGTACGCTCTCTCAATTTGCTCCGTCGATTGTCCAATAAAGGGCCGCGGGCCGTGCAAGGCTGTTCCTTTATCGCGCACCCGCCCACGGATATAACGCACACGCGGCTGGCGCGGGGAAACAAAAAGAGTCCATAAAGAAGTGGCGCCGCTGGCCGCAACGAATTCGTTATACGCGCGGAAAAAGAAAGAGCACAAGGGAGAGTGAGAGAGAAGCAAATAAAACGCGAAGGTGAAAACTCTTTTCGAGCGCACGCGTCTGGCGTGCAGAAGGTGGATAATTCATTTCTGAAGTGCGCTCTGGCATATCTCGGATAGATGAGCAAGAAGAGGGCTCGAGTTTTGTACACGGACATCACACTGCGGCTAGCATTGGAGAGCCGGAAAAAGAAAATTCATCGGTCGAAAAAAAAAAGGATGGGCGAGTGCGCGGCTCTGCTGAGCGCGTGTGGGACTTGAAAATTTACGATCACGTGTTCCTATTAATTTTAAAGAGAAGAGGAGGGATATATTGTGAAAATATTCACGATTTGTGGTAATTTGAAGCAATCGCGTTTTTATGCTAAGTTTTTGCTAATTTCGGGGCAGGAATTTATATAGGACTGAATTTGTACTATAATTAGGTTGTATTTTGCTATTTCTGGCTGACTGCATTATTACTGTGCAGATGATTAATTTATTATATATCATTAATTTTGTACAATTTTTTTATAGCAATAGGCGGATTTTTATTTCTCAAGTGTGGAGTTTATTTTTTTATATAACAGCCACTGCCCTATAAAATTGAATCTTAAGTATTAATTATTTATGAGTATTAATAATAGAACATTTTTAAATCGATTCCCAACATCTTTATATTTCACAATTTACCATGTGCGTTCTTTTTTTAACATAATTTATGATATAGTATGCGTAAAGTTGCACTTTACACATTTTGCATATTTTTAAAAGTGCAATTTTACGCATAC
>UELX01005340.1:0-14119 GCA_900480035.1 Eupelmus urozonus | reverse complement strand
CCGTTTCTATGCAAGCATAGAAAATATAGCCAAGTGGCGTCTTCCCCGAGCTGGCGTCTTCCCCCGGTTTACCTTACATAAAAATCAGTACATTATAAAAATCAAGCTAATGATTTTCAACTCAACGCAACGAAAAAAGGTATATTGCAGCCACTCAGCGGCGCCTTGCCGAACAAATTTCTCAGCGCAGTACCCTCGGCCGCTTACAAGACCCTTCGCTCTATATATCGCATAGCAGGCGAAACTGCACGCGTGCACATGCATACAGAGGCACGCTGCATATATATACTTACACACCTCAGCGGGGTTGCCATCCGATGACGCCGGCTGCGTTTTGGCCTTATACACAACGCGCATATATACACACACACATAACCTACACACGTGCACACGTGCTCTCTCGCCGACGAGCGCAGGGAGAGAGAGAGCGAGCGCGTGCGGAAAAGGGCAGTGAGGAGGGGGCTCCAGAGTCCAGACGAGAAGGCGCGCAGTGCACGCGCAGCCGCCGGGACACGCGCATCCGTTTTCGACGCGTACCGTGTATTTCGCTCTCTCTCTTTGCGCGTTGCGCGCGAGTTTGGATTGTCTGTGCGGACGCGTTGCCGGCTTTACTTCGCCGGAGTATCGAATAATTTTTTTTTAATAAAATAAGGTTTGTTCTAGTAGGAATAAACGTGAGAGAAGACGTCGACGTGCTGTTTTTTTATTTAAAGACTTTCGAGAGTTTGCGCGTCGCGTGGGGAAAGGAGACAGTGCACGCTGCAATCGTTCCTTTCGTGTTTACAGCTGCTTGCCGGCTAGATTGTTTTTTTGTTTTTGTTCAGCGTTGTTTTCACGTGCGCGCTGTGTGATAGTGCTTTTTACGAGGATTCTCTCTACTGCTACGGGACAACCTCGATTTTAACAAAATTTTGTATATGCTTTTACGTGCTGCAGTTTGCGCGGTATTTTTTGAGAGTTTTTTAAACGCTTTTTCAGCTCTTTCGTTGTTTCGTTAAATACGCAACTATTTTGCTGAATAAGAAAAATGTGAACGAGCTCAATGATAAGGATCAGTTTATAGTTTAGTGTTTATACAAACCTGTTGAGATAAACGTGATGTGAATCTACAGTTTGTTTACTTCGGCATTTCCCGCTGTTCCGCATTGAGAGGAAGTTCATTATGAATCTCTGCTGGATGCAAAAGATAGATTAATTGCTATCGTCAAAAGGTTAGAATTTTCCTTTTAATATGTGTCAAATTGATTTACAATTAGTATAATTTATTTAAAATTTTAAAAGATATTTATTTCTTAAAATCTTGAATTTATAAATATTCTTTCATCAAAGCTTAGAAATATGTTTTTTAATAAATCGTTTTGTTTATATAACTATATAACTACATTGCACAAACTAACCTTTATTTTTTTAAATAATAGTTAATTTATAGTCAAAATATCTCTCTAAATATATTAATTTTTTACTATAATAATGTATTGGTTGATGAATATTAAACCATAGGTAAGCATACATTTTTCAAAATGAATTTTTTAAAAATTCTGACAAACCAAACCAACTTTTTAAATTGTAAATATGGGTATGTATTAAAGTAATCTGTTTTAGCAATCTATAACAAAAAATTGTGAAATTGAATTTTTATGTTATGCTAAAATATTATTTTATGTTTAATATAATGTTATATAAATAAGTTTAGTATTTTTTAACACCTTTGAATTTACTTCTAAAGTATTATTATAAATATTATAAGTATTTTTTAATACTTTTAGAAATAGTAAAAATTTGTTACAAATGTAAACAGCTGTAATAATATAACAAAGTGAACATTTATCTCGCATTTCATAAAAAACATATAAATTTTTTAAGTCAAATTCTTCACATCATGAGTCAGTCTAATATAAAAATATGCAATGCCTCAGCGAAAATTAAACCAAAATTAAACTTGGTAATTGGAAACATGTAAAGGAGAACGAGATAAATTCATTCTTGTATGTAATAAATACAATAAGAAGGTACCTAATAAATTTTTAATGTAGTCTTTGATAAGTTAAATTAAAAATATAAAAAAATATTCTTTACATAAGGTGCACAACATTAATTTTAAAATTCAATTTACTTATTTTTAAATTAGTACTGTTTAAACTCCAAAAAAATTTTTTAATAGAATATTTTTAATGACTATTAGATTAAAATTAATCACTGTTAATAATAACCCTTAGCTTTCCCAAACTTGATGATTTTATTTTAAATACGATATGAAATTAAAAGTTTATTTAGTAAATCAAACATCAAAAGTAAAACAAAAATAATATTTTCTATTTCACCGAACTCATTTGTTATTCACCAACTAACTTAATGTGAGAAGTTTAATCTTCCAAAGCTTAGCTATTCGGTATGTGTGTAGCTTGGGAACTGCACCGCACCGACTACTTTTACGGTCGTTTCGTGCACTTTGGGAATAACAAATACTCAAACTTTATAAAATTGCGTAAAAAAACGTGAAAAATTAATTTAAAAAAATCGATTAAAAGAAAAAACTTATTAATTATTTATAGTTATTTATTTTGCGACGGATATATTTTTAAAAAATAATGCTTATGTTTGTACTGAATCAAATCTGTTGAAGTTTAAAGATATAGAAATATACTTTGAAACACAATGCATATACAATAATTGTGCTATTTTAATGAAAAGTTATCTTTTATTATTCTATAAAATAAAGTATAAAATTAGAAAAAATCTTTATTGTTTATAACTAAGTGAATAAGTACATTTAAAATTTATTCAAATTGTTTTGTTTTATTCCTTTACAAAAATAATAATAATAATAATAATAATAATAATAATAATAAGTCCTAAAAATATACAAAATTGCGTGTAAAATAATTTTTAATAAATAATACAATTATTTACATTTTAATCGTTAATTGATAAAATGAAAATAGCCTACTTAGTTTAGTAATTTATCTTAGTTGTTTTTTTTGCACTTCCAATGTATTGATTAATTTTTTTCTTCGTGAATCCTCCGTGAATCATTTCTTAAACGATCAAAAGTCTTTCCCTGTTTATTTAAGGTTTATAATTTTTAATTAATTTAAAAAATATTTTTAATGTAGACGTTATTTACATGTAAATAGTAAAATATATCATAAAAATAGTGAAAATGTTTAATAAAGTATGGCCGATTTAGCATGGTGAGCTTAAATTGTTATATTTTTATCGCGTTAATCGTTCTAAAAATTTGTGGACGATCGAAAATAATCTACCTTTTTATATATCTCAAAAAATAAGCACTGTAAATTATAAAAAAGCACCATTTTTAGTAGACGTATAAAATTATTAATAGCATGAATAGCTGTTTTCAGACTGACGACATTAAAAATTTGAGTTCATATTCTACTGAATAAAATAAATAATAAGTAATAAATAATAAGTTTTTTTTTTGTAAGTGATCAATATTTTCAAGATAAAAATGAGGAGTAGCGGCTTCGACAATAGTCGCAAATTTTTTGTAGTTATGCATAATAATTAACTAGAATAGACTTATCGTATTTTCCCACAACCGGCAAAATAAGAAAAACGATATAACCACACCGACAGCAATACAGCAGCATACCTCCAGCTCGACTCGAAGTAAAAAAAAATTAACACCATTTTCACGCAAGCATTTTGCGGAAAAAGTCAAGTGCAGTGCTTGCACGAGCGCAGCCGATCTTCGTGAATACATCTCGAATATCCCGGCAGAGCAGGGAGAGACTGCGCGCGCCTTGCATTGTAGTTGAAGTAGCTTCCTACCTCCGTATAGCTGAGCTCCGCCAGACTGGGTCGCTGTCGTTCTCGCATGCATCGCGAAACTGACGTCTTTAGAATTCATACCGGCGGCCAATTAGACAAGTAATTAATCGAGCTGTCTCGGCGCGTTAGCCAGAAGAAGATGCGTCGCGAGAACGAAGCAATCCGGGGTGTATAGGGCTCGAACTGCGGGGACGATTGTAGAAAAGAAAGGCAGAGGAAACGGGATTAAAAGGAGGAAGAGAGAGAGAGAGACGGAGTTGGAGCAGGATAGTGTAAGAGAAAGCGCGAAGGAGAGAAAGCTAGGGAGCTAAAAAGGGAGATCGGGGGAGGCAGCAAAGCGAGGTCTTACTCTAATTTCAGCTTAGAACGTAGCCCTGATCTTTGCGCCGCTTGGGCGGCGGAGTCGCCGTTGTCATTGTTCCTTTGGCGCGACGCGTCGCGCAGCGCTGCACGCAAGAATGAGAAGAGGGATGAGAAGAACAGAGAGATAGCGCTTCATAAGGAATTGCCGCCGCTATAATTCCGGCTTGGGCAAAAAAATTAATTACCGTCGACGAATAGAGACGTCTCGAGCTTTTCCTTCTTTCGGCGAATTTTTTACGATTTTAAAGTTGCTCCGGCTACAAGCTGCTATGATAGTGCTAATTTGGTGGATGGGATAATATTCACTCTTTTTCGACTCTTTATTACTTTTGATGGCTTGAATGATTTCTGTATAACTTCAAAGTACTTTTAAATGCTTATATAGAACTTCTTGCTTGCGGTATTTATGTATATGTATAACTTCCGACTGATATAGTTGTGTAAATATAATTCGTTATACATATATATAAAATGTGTTTTTGTAATAGTATTATCGTTAATTTAGATTTAAACTCAGGTTTAAATATAAAATCATTTATTATTTAAAACTTTTTAATTGACAGAAATTTGTAAATATCTAATGAAATCAATGAAATTCATGACATATTTATCGTTTGAAATATTTCGAAAACACTTTTATCGACAATTGCATGTAAACTGTATTAGTAAAAGCTAAAAACATTAGTAAAAGCGAATTTTACTCTTGTCTTTAGCTAACTTACATACATTATAAATTTGAATTAATATGCATACGGAAAAGTAGACAGTGGTGGTGGCTGCTTCCCAATCTTCCTTGCAAGATTCATACAAATAAATATATGAAAAGCCACGTCATGAATTGTGTCATTTCGAAAATCAAGTTAATATTTTTAATTTTTTTAAATCGCTCAATCAAGTCTTCATTAAGTCTTTAATGGACAAATTTCCCGGAACTCAATTAATTTTCAGAGTCGTCCGCGTCCAGCTCGAATCACATCCAATATACACATATTCATTTTTGCAAGCATTTACGCGCGTTCAATGCCCACATATACATATACTATCAACCTGATGAAAACTCGTAAAAGCCGGCCGGCCGCGCGCAAAAGTCCATTACCTGTAAAACAACATCGCAGGGTCTCTTAAGCCAATTCAGCTCGATGTTTGTAAATAATTATCGGCTAAAAGGCCGAAACTGGGGGCGTAAAGCGTGCTTGCAAGCGCCAACAGTTGTCAAAAGCCCAGGCTGGACCATAATTCGCTCCAGACTGCCCCAGTAGAGCAAATAGGTGTGTATCCAGCCAGAAACACGTTCAAGTGCGAGAGATTGTCGCGTCGTGAAAATTTCAGGGCTTGTTTCCGGGCCCTTGTTTATCGCCGCCGCGATGACCTTATGGAGTATATGTATAGAGCGTGCTGGAACTTCGTTAGCGCACGCAGGTTTCTCCTATTAGTTGTTGACTTTTGCCGGCTGGTCATTAGGATCGCTCTAGTGCTTGTACGTTTCGAGAGTTGACGAGCTCTGTGTGTGCCTCGCTGCAGCGTAACAGCCAGAATACGAGCCAAATTCGACTAATTTTCTGCAAACATTCAACTTAGCTGGCTCTCTATGTCACCCTCCGCACACTGGAAGTCCGCGCGTGCCTGTCGCCTTAGCTGCAGCAGCTGTCGCCGAAGCGTCTCCGTCGTGTAAACTGTTTTCACTGCGCGCGCGGGCGCTAGTTTAGCGGCGTGCACACGAAATCAATCTCGGGGATGTGTATACCGGGGATTGTCTAAATGAGGATGGAGATGTTTTTCTCGGGGTTTGCTTGGGAGTGAGGCGTGTGCTGTAATAATAAAGTCATTTTCTTCGGTATGTAACGGAGCAAAGTGTGGGATTTTAGAATTTTTCTGTTAAAGTGAAGAGCGTCAAGGAGAAAAATAAAACAAGTTTTGTCAATATGATTTTTAGTTTGTTAGATAATTTTTATTTTATTTTATTTTTTGTTCTTTATTTTTTTATTTTTATTGTATTTTTATTTTCTAAACATTTATCTAAGTGAAATGTACATTGAACGCAACATTTGCCTGATATATACCATTGGGAATAAGTGTATGTACTCTGCATTTCTCAATGTAAGATTCAAGTGTATTGCTACTGGAAAATTTAACTGAAATTTATCAGCACATGGTAGTTTTACTTTTTATTTAAAGTTTTGGAAACTGGATAAGCAAAGTTAGTTAAAATGCCATTCTGTTGTTAATGAAACTAAATTTTTTATTGTAAAAACTAAGAATGTGCTTTTACCCTTCTTTCATTTTTTTAAAATTAAAATGCAGTTTCAGGATTGTATTAAAATAATGTAGGATTAGAATCGGGACTATAAATAAGTAATAACGATATTGAATATTACAAGTTCAAAGTATATTCTCTGTAATTATCTTCAAACGCCCTCTGTAACGGTATGTGCGCAGCTATGACGTCTCGTAGCTTTGTCTGCCATCAGACTGACCTCGCTTAGGGCTGTAAGGCCCCTTTGCGGAGGTTGCTACCCCTTCCATACATGCTTCCGCATTTCCAAGTTCTCTCCCTCTCTTTCTCTCTCTCTCTCTCTCTCTCTCTCTCTCTCTCTCTCACACACCCCCACAATAATGTATAAAGAAGTTTTATTTTCAAGAGCGACGGATAAATAATATTAAACGCGGTAATAGAATATATAATGTGCGTGTAACAGATATTTCTGTATTATGTGTGTGCGTGTGCGTGTGCGTGTGCGTGCGTGTGCGTGTGCGTGTGCATGTGCATGTGCATGTACAGTTCTAGTACAAACGAAAGAAATAAAATTTGGGATGCTGCAACTAGTCCCAGGTTTACCGTGATACTCCCTGTAATTTTTATCGAAAAATTTTCTCCGTGTGGTTAACCGGTCTTCAATCTCTCAATAAACTCATCGAATATTTACATTCGATGAAAATAAAAGCCTAAATAATTTCTTAGCTGATCTATAATTTGCTTCGAATATTAGTCAGCGTCTCCGATTACCAGCTGCTCGGGTATTGAATAACGATGGTCGATCGCAAGCGCGTCTCACGTATATATATACACACGCTTGTTATCACACAATTCGGTAATGATTGCGTTGCATCGCGTACAAGCGAACCTCTGCCAAGTTGCGTTGCGCATGTATATACCGACGTTTTCTGCTTCTATCCTTCCTTCGCTGATGCTGCTCACTACCGAAGGCTTTTCACATTTCTGTATTTTCGTCTGGGATATAATTATTTAGCTGCCTCATATTGTTTTCATGTACGTTTAATCAGGAAACGAGATATTAACTACAATTAGTTTCCTGTATCGAATATTGTAAATGTGTTATGCTTGTTTTTAGATTTTATTAAACAATTATTGTAATAATTAATTATACTGTTTAAATCCATTAAAGTGCTTCATAAATTTAATAAAATCTGCAGTCGGATGTTTAATGTTATTTAACCATACAAGTATCTATTACATTTCCTATATTTACAATATAAAAAGTTATAGATTACACACTGAAATTAAAAAAATCAAATACTATGTCTGTCTAATTTTTCAAGATCAATTCTTGAATAATTAATATCCATTCAAAATATTATATTCCGCATATTACAAACTTGATATTCAAGTTACATTGGACTTTTATAATTTATGAATAGAATTAGTTTTTTTCTTTATATTCTGCGCGAACATTGCATAAGCTTTGGTGAAAATTAGCTCCCGTACCTATTTATCGATTCAAAAGCTTCATTGTCACATTTGAAAAGTTAGGGTCGATGCGATAGGAGAAAGAAAGGAATTTATATGGAGAGCAGATGTTTGAATCTTTTATTACTTTTTCACGAATGATTGCCCGATGAGACACACTTTTATTAAGAGCTCTTTGTGAATCAGAAAATTGTTCGTATTTATACAGACTTCTTGTAGAATGAGCAATAGCATTTTAATTGATTTCATGCATTATTTATTTTGCAAAATTATTGTCTATTTATTCATTAACTGATTTGACCACTATAGTTAATAATTAACTGTTTAGTTATTTATTTACCATGACGACTATTTAAACAGTATTGTTTCTGTATATAACTCTATTACAATGTAAATAATATACAATTGTGTAAATGAAAGTTTATCGATTAATTAAGCTAAAACAGCAGCGCGGAGCGATTATGTAAAGTAGCTATTTTAAAAAGCAAGACTACTTTTCGATGCTCGTGAAGAGTAAGAATTTCGGCGGTTCATCGCTTTAATTGTCGTGCTTTTAAATACTGGAAAATGCAAGGCTCTTATAAAAAACTCAGCAGCCAATGCTCGCGTATCTAGACTCTCGTTTTAAAAGTTTCCAGTGTAGAGATGCATACAGAAAGCACTCTTATTTCATCTTTCTTCTTCGTCCACACGGATCTTACTCATAATTCGCACATCTTCACTGAACAGCCCGCTAATAATGTCCTTACATCCATTGTCTCGCGTCTCGTGGATTTCTGAGCTAAAGTGAAAAAAAAAGCTATAAATCTTAGAGCGTGTATGCATGCATTAATAAAATTTCTTAAAATTGTTAAATCTGCAATTTAATATAAAAATCTATCTTTAATATTAAAAATTATAATGATCTTATTTACATATTAAAGATTGTTAAATCGCATTTATTAAATTTGTAAGTATTTAAGGATATTCTGTAAAATTTAAATAGTGGAAATTCCACTATATTATTGGACTTAGTAAAGCACGATAAAGTAGTGAATTTTTTACTATTTATTAGTTCAGATTGCTCTACTACAGAGTAAATAATAAAATTCGCACTATTTAAAATTTAGAGACTAAAGGCGCCAGAATGTAAAAAAAAAACAAATTTATCGACAAACTATTATTATCAATACCTCAAAAAACTTAAAAAACAGAGGCGACCTCGTTTGTTCTGCACTAATCAATCTCAAAAGAGCAGCTAACCTAGAAACTACAATCACCAAGCTCATCCAGGTCTCTATAGTAATCGCGTCACTCATCTCTCAATCATTGTTCCACTAGTCAGCCAAGCTACATCCCACCCAGCTCTACCCTAGCGCCTAACATATCCTTGTCGCCTCCACGAACATTACACATCGCAGAGACGTTGACACAAGTCGTATCATTCTCAGCCAGAACAGTCTTCTCGCACGTGCTGAGCGAGAAAGTCACACTCACACACACAGAGTCACATGACGCTCTAGCGCTTGCCAGCAGCGCAACAGCAGCACGAATCGGCCCTGCACCATCTGCCGAGCTGTATACGCCGAGTGGCTGCATTATATACACAGAGAGAGAGAGAAAGAGAGCTGGAGTAGCGTAACCGGCGCCTAGTCAGCGGTCCGTCGCCCGTAGTAGAGCGCGCACGAGTCTCTCCATTCAGCCGCGCCGTTATAATTAACGCGCGCGGCAATTATGGCCGCCGCGGCGCGCTCGCGACTCTGCAGAAAAGAAGGAGAGAAGAAGCGAGAGCAGGAGAAAAAAGGAGTGTGTGTATATAGTGCAGCAGAGAATACGAGAGAGAGAGAGAGAGTTGCCTAAACATCGCGAGTCTTTCAGCTACCCTTCTTCAATGAGAAACGACGATGACGTCGTCGACGACAGAGCGAAGATGCCTCGCTCGCGCGAGAAAGAGCGGCTGTTGCTACAGCCAACTTGCAGCTTTTTCCGCGCGCGGCGCCGAGTCTTCGGCACTCTGAAAACGCCTCCTACGGCCGGCACGCGCGCATAATGACTCCCTGCAAGCTTTTCCAGCTCCCTTTTTTATTTCGCTTGTCAAGCCGCTCGCGAAGAAGACGCCGGCCGACGAGTTAGTCTTACGCGCAGCGTCAATATTCGTCCGCTTGCATTGAAGGGCCTCCTTTAGTTACCCCGCGCTCTCTCGCGTCCGCGTAAATTTCTTGTTCTTTCATTATATGGAGGCTGGCGCGTCTCCCCTTTATGTGGAACACGCGCGCAGCGGAGTAATGAAGTGCGAAACAGAAACGCAGGCGCACGTTTCTCCCGCGCGCGCGCGTTTAGTCGTTGACGCAACGGGGATGAGGAGTTGAGAGAGGATTGCGCGAAAGATGGAACGAGTTCGAGTAATTGGGAGATTATTTTATCTTAGGTTTACGGGTTGGATGCGAGTAGCAATTAGAGTGAGGTTTCTGCTGTAAGAAGCGTGGTTTCGCATCTTTTTGAATGATTGTGTCTTCGACGGATTATGTTGGAGCGTTTATAGAAAGACGAGTGCTTACAATTAGCATGCGGATCAAGTGGATGTATCATTCTTTTTGCGTGAAGGTGCGCATATTGTTTTAGTATTCAAAGTATACGATTCAACTTGAAGATTATTAATGTAATTATAAGTCGGCAAGTCATTTAAATTTACTTTGCTTTTATAACTATGTTCTAATTAGATCTATCTTAGTTTTTCATTTTCTATTCTATAGATGCTATAGTGCGCATGCATATAGCAAGTTAATCAGATAACGAAGTTCATTCATCAAAATGTCTATTAGAGTTTACAAACCTATCTAACAATGATAAACTTTGCTAACCTGTGTTATATGTATATTTCGATTCCTTAATTTAACTTAGTCTCATCTAAATAATCGTCAACAAATTTAGGTTAACAATAATTGTTCTTTTTTATCACAAATTTATCCACTTTACTATAAAGGAGCTTACATAATTGCTGAAAATCCTTTGGAAGGAAATCACTTGCAGTAATATGACAACACAAACGTTCTCCTAATTAATAGACCTGAAAAAAAACAAGCGCTTTTTGATTCATTCCCAGACGATTTGCCGAGTCCAACTCACATCCCCATTAGAACGCTCCTGCAACTTAGCTCGACTGCCCGAACAACAAGTAACATACATTTCCTCTCCACCTGGAGACGAATCTGCGGCTGCGGCAAAGGGGGTAGGGACATACCTTACTAGCTGCATAGCAGCCGTGCGCGCGACGGTGGAGAGGCAACACGGCGGGTGGCTGACCTTTATTTATCGGGCTGCTCCCTCTCGCTCCTCCATCGTCTGTCTCCCTTTTCCCGCTTATATATAGAGAGCGATAGTTTACGCGCGGCGGATGGAACACGTCCTCGGGCGCGTCGCCGTCTTTGCCGGCGCAGCATTGAAAGAAGAGAGGCCGCGCTGTAAGAAGAGCCACTTTTCTCGGCAGCCCTTTCTCTCTATATTGGGTCAGCGTAAAATATTTACGAGCCCGGAGAGCGAGTCCGGCCCGCGTTAAGATTGGACGAATGGCAGAATAGATATTATGCCCCGCGGAAAACGCCGCCGACGCTCTTCCTTCGCTTGTCGTGCGGATGTGTAGTGTTAGAGGGAGAGGAGTAGGTGTATGCTTTGTGGAGATGGATCTGGCTGAACAGAGTTCCGTGTGATATGGGCTAGTACTATGGTTTGATTCTTTTTATAAAATCTTTTTTATTGGGGACGCCTCCGGTCCTTGTTCTTTTGTTTTGTTCGCGCGACACACGAGTCTTTGTTTGCGATATCCTTGCTTAGGATTCATCGGTTCTTGTGAATTGGTGATTAATGGCGGTTTTTGGACAATGACGCTTTTCACTGCAATTGGGAAATACTGTCGGTAAACAAGCATCGAACGACATATTGGTGGTTACAATATTGCATGATTATTGTATTCTTATACTATCTATACGGATTAGTTTTTATACATCCTTATTTATTAAAATCTATCAATATTATCGTCTTTAAATAAAATTATTACTGCATTTTAGTGAATCATAAATAACGTCATTTTTGACAATCAAAGACTAAAACGACCGTTTGTTCTTTAATGGATCGTTTAATAAATATTCTTATATTTTGTCCAAAAATGATTAAAAATATTCCTTTTTTAAAAAAAGGTTCTCTTTTAAAATTTTAATTTTAAGTTTTATTTTTAAAATTTACATTACAAAATTTTTAAAAAATAAATGAAAAAAAATTTTGTACAAGTTCCGGAGAAAATTTGAGGAAAAGTTAAGTGGAGTAAGAATGTAAGCATTATTAAAAATTTTTTATTGCTAAATTTATGTTTTAATATAGTTAAAAACTAGAAAAAAAAAAAAAAATAACAAGCTTATATCAAATAATTTATACAATATTCGAAGTCAAGTCTTGTGTCAGATATTATAATACAATGATTCTAACCCCTCACCGTTTCATCATCCCATGAATTCCCAAACTGCAATGTATTTTATTTTTTGTCAAAATTAAATCAATCGCCAAACTATCGAAGAACGGAGTCGATGGCGAACTCGGTATAGGTGTTTTATCGGCAGAATGATAGTTTTAATGGGTGCCAGTCGCGGCAAACGATTTTCCGGCAAATCGGGAACTTTCGAACTGGCTTGAGCTAGCGCGTGAGAGCGCGTTTCGCTGCGGTTAATACCAGAAGTTAAAGCGCCCGCTGTGTCGGCGACGCGTTCTCGCCGGGCGATTTCGTCTGCCCGCGTTCTAACCTTGCTGCCGGCTAAGTAGAAGAGCGAAACTTATGCGTCTGGCTGTCGGCAGTCGGCCGCTTGTGGCGTGCATTATGTAATTGCATTTTTTTTCTGCGCCACGGAACAGCTTTACGAGCTAGCTAGAAATTTAGCTTTGAACGCTCGCTAATCGATTGTTCTTAGTGCGAATGGTTGGGCTCGGTGAATTATCGGCTGTCGCTCTGTCGATGTATTATACAACTAAATGTTCCTGGAAAATTAGTTGCTTGGACGATTTATCGGTGTAATAAAGTTATTAAACATGAAGGAACAAAGGCGATAATTGATTGTAATTAATTGTCGAGAGGTATATGAGAGTTCATTGAATAATTACTGCCTGATTTGACAAGTTTAGAAATGATTCAGGGAAATGGACTTTTAACTTTTCTTCAATTAGAGCTATCAATATTTCATTAATATAATCAGAACTTACATTTATCTAGGAAAGTCATTTAGAGATAATTTAGAGAAATAAAGATGAAAAATAGGCGCATTTTAGTGATCTCATACGTTTTAAATCGAAGAATTCTTACATCCCATATTTTTGAGGTTTTATTATTAAAAGTAATAAATAATAAATATGAAGTAAAAAATTTTCTTTCAAAAAAGTCCCATATTTCTTGTTTTTACTATAAAACTTTTTTTCAATAAATTTTTTTTAAATTTGTTTTAATTTCATTATCTTATGCATTTCATTTAATTACACTAAAATTTTCTATGTTGGAAAAAGATTTACTAAATAAAATAATAAGCAGGGCTGCGAAGTTTATTCTAATTTTGGTGCTCATACATACATATATAGGATAAAATATGATAAAAAATATGTTTAATTTAAAATTTTACATTTCATGTGTGTGTGTGTGTGTGTGTGTGCGCGCGCGCGCGCGTGTGTGTGTGTGTGTGTGTGTCTATCATCGTTCTAACCAGTATATTTGAAAAACTGCCGATCTTTAAGTCATTACTTTCAAGTTCTGAGTAAAATATAAATTTACTTTAATGAGAATAACTTAATGTACCATAGGTATCATTTTTAAGCGATAAAATTCATTTTAAATTAAAATTTTAGAATAAAATGAACTTTTATCAAGAAAATGACTAAACCCCACATTAAAAATCAAAAGCCACGCATTACTACGGGGCTAAAGTGAAGAAAACGTCAAAGTTACACGATTTAGCGGCAAAACAACCAAGGACAATAAAGTCCTACGATTCAGCGACAACAGAAAAGGCGCGGATGTGAGCCTTGGATGGAAAATCAAATGCAGAAATATTCAGGTCTTTATGCGTAACGGAAAGTACTCTTCGAGGTTGGTTAAACGCCCATCCCAAAATCATTAAAAGATAATTACTGGATTGGATAAACCACCTTTAACAAGACCGCGGCTTGAGTAGACTATGGATTCGACTTCGACAGTGGGACTTATTTCCACTAACAACCCAGCAATATGTAATGATGAGAATCAGAAAT
>UELX01005339.1:0-14121 GCA_900480035.1 Eupelmus urozonus | reverse complement strand
TCGCTTCGCTCGGGCGACAAACTACACCCGTGCGGGAATCACCTACTTCCCGCACTAGTTACGTAATGTACTATTTTCTAGTGTATCTATATTGTCAAAATTATAGCAATATTATTACAATATTAAAGCAATATTGTAATGATATATTATGAATATTGTAACAATGATATTATAGGAATATTGTACCAATATTGTGTCAGTATTCTAGCAATATTGTAATAATATTGTAGCAATATTTATACTTACTTATATAAATATTTACTTATATTTACAATACAACTAGTCAGCTTAATTGTAGTATACTACAGTTATTTTCTATTACAATTTATTGTATTCTATACAGTATGAATTTTCATGATAATTTAGTAAATAAAAATTACTTCATAAGAATTTAAACCTACATTTTAAACTTTTATGAAGTTTAAAATGTAGGTTTGAAAATTTTTATTTCCATATTTCAAACTTTTAAGTTAAGAATGTAAATAAAAGTATTCAGATACCTAATAAAACCCAAAGTTTCACAACTGCACGCAAAATATATTTAATCAAAGTTAATCAAATTATTACCATATTTATTATTCCCTCAGCGAGCAAACCAATCAATAAATTAATATCCAGCCATGTAACACTACCACCGGCAATAATAATCCACCCTCAATGATCAATAGCACTCGATTACCGCACTCCAAAGCAACGATACAATTACAAAACCCTCCCACCCTCCCCCGCAAAACCAAAAACCCACTCCATCAAGCCAAACTTCTCTTTCATATCGCTCAAGACTCAGCAGCCACCTAACGCAGGCCCTAATTAAACGACGGCATAAGTATAAAACGCAATCAATCAATCACCGGCGCGTCACACTCGGCGCGCAAATTGGAATTCGCGCGCGCGCGGCATGTGTCCCGCGGAATATAAGCGCCCACGCGGGGGTAGATGGATATGCGAGCGGCTGAAAGCGCGGGGCTAATACGAGGCTTATAATTACGCGCGTTCGTATGCATCAGCGATGCCGCGCGCTTACATTTCGGATGCCGATCTCGCGCCGGGGAGCTTTTTTCGACTTGTTTTTCGTAATTTCGTTGCCGGCTCGCTGATTGGAATGACTAATTTTCGGTATACGTGAGTCCCAGGGTGTTGTTTTTTTTTTGTTTTTAGAGGATTGCGTTTTTTTCGGGAAATGAATGCTCGGAGCGAGTTCTTTTTATTTTTCGGAGAGGTGATCAAAAAGAGTGGTGAGATGGTTCTGTGGATTACGCGAGCGCAGCTCGGCAGTTTGTTTGGACTTGGAGGCTGTGAAAAGGTCGGCGGATGGACATTTCGGTGATATGGTTTTTTCATTGTTTAGATGTATAGGTGCGCGCGCGAGATGAAAGAGAGGTTGAATTGATATTTGCTTATCGCTTGAGCCATGAATATGATTTTAATTTGGAGAATGTTAACTGGACCTTTTCTTTTGAATTTCAGTAACAAATAAATTTTTCAGTTTTTTAAAAAAATATATAGAATTTGTTTTTGTTAAAGTAAAATATTAGTTTGATATTTGATATCCAAAATAAATAACGTTGTACAGAATTATGATAATTGTTATGAATGGAATAAAATTTGGTTTGGAAAGATTTTTATCTAAAAAACTATTTTATTTACACAATATATCGCAATGTGGATGCAATTTTGTTAAACAATGGAATTACAGTCAGATAAATAACACATTGTTTCACAATATTACTTTATGTTTTCTCCTAATGACCCCATAGAATTTCAAATAAATTTATGTATTTTGAGAGTATAATAATTTTACTTCCAAATGTAAAATAAAATAATTCAGAATGTATAATGTGGAATAATAATACTGGTTTTAATGATGTTTGACTGTGTGGTAGATTGTTCTGGTAAAATTACGTCAATATTAAATTGTTATGTATATAGCCATCAATATTATAATTGTGAAAAGCAAAGTAATTGAAAATAAAATCAATCAAAGTTATCAAACATGTATTAAAAAAAAGAGTAGTTGTCTCGAATGATGTACAATTCGTTGAAGTAACAATATTTTGACTGCAAATAGAACGTGACTGAATCGTTGTGGTTATATCTCTACAAATAATAAAATCTAGCAACAGTATTGTATTATTAAAAGAATAAAATAAAAAATGGAAAAAAATATGTATTATTCCTTGCATATATAATAAAAAAAGAATAAATATTCAGTTCTATTTCCAACAAACTACCTAAATATTTTTTATTTTCTTTTTATGTTTCAGGTAAGCATTAATTAAAAAAAATCTGATCTCCTGTTACTACAACCTTACAAATTCAATTACATCACGAAACCAAATCCGCGGCATCAACTAATGCTCACTTGGTCCAAACGAGAAGAAATAAGGTACTAAAATAAGTTTTTCAAATTTTAATTAAACCATTTTCTAATTACCCAAGAAAACTTTCACAAAGTATCCTTTTAATTAGACACCCGCGTGCTTCTTAATTAACTTTTCAACACGCAAAAAAACCCACGCAATAATTATGCGCCATAAAACTAAAAACCAAAGCCAAGACACGCTCGTTCCTTCCCCAAAGTGTCTTCCAAAGAAAATTCGATCGAAGCCATAAAATCGAGGAATTCAATATAGCTCCCCGGCTAAGCGCGTCCGGCCAAGTAGTAACAGTGCTCAACTTGTCAGACTGCTAAACCTCTCCGGCTCTCTTCGCGTCTTCCTCCCCGGCGCTCGGGACGTATGGGGAGAGAGCCGCGCAAGATTAAACTACACACATAGGTTTAATACCCCTCCCCCACGCCTTTATGGCCATAATCAAATAAGTTGTCCAAGGGGCCAGGTTGATATACCCAGGGCGATTGCCGCAGACATAGTTTACGCTCACTCGGCGCGCGGCAAGTAGTAAAAGACGCAATTTTGCCCCGTGTAGGCGAGACTCGTAAGCCATTGTTTATGAAGATCGTATACAAGTTGAACTTAATAGGCTATTTTATTGTCGATCCTTGGAAAAAGGAAACTCGACGTATATACCGTCACTTAAGTGGCATCGAAACACACGACGACGGTACGTTCATTCAAGAAATTAATGCACTATCAGCGCGCATTATCGACTAATTGTTTATAAATCATCGGCAGATTTTATCCGTCCTTCGCGCTGCGCATATCCTTTCTCTTTGTGCGCATTATCCCGGCGAAACAATACGCTCATTATCCTCGTTATCAGAATGGCCCAAACCCGAAACTTGCGCGTCACGCACGAGCTGGCCAGATTCGTGGGGGGCTTGTCTTGAAAATTAACTTTTTCCAGGGGGGAGAGGTGTCCCTCGATTTCTCTCAAGACTAGGAAACTTGGCGCGAGCGGCCGAAGTTATAATTAACCAGAGCCAAGTTCCGCGCACTTCTGGGCACGATATAGCGTCTGGGGGACGATTGAGACGATCTTTTCTGGTTGCTGCTTTCTAAGCTTGACTTTTTGCTGGTTTTCAATGGGTCGTGTGGAGAGCGACGATTGAATTGGAAATTTTGAGGATTTCGAGGTCGGTGAGCTTTTTTGGTGAATGGCCGCTGCAGTAGCTGGCTTTGGAATTTATCCTGCCGCTTATATATACGAAATGGGTCAGTGAGAATAGCTGATACGTTTTTGAAATGTACCTTACGCTAAAGAAAAACCTAATAGTTCAATAATACTCGTGAAAAAGTACTCGTCAGCTACATTCGCAAATCGATCGCGCCCAGCACATTTTCCAAAGTCTAAAAAGCCCCGTACCCATTCGCACCTATACCTACACACAAGCCCCAAATCCAATACCTTCCCGAAACTCTCCCTCGCTTAGTTAGACAATACCGATAATCCCTCCCAGCCATCCAATCCAAATCGCAGCACCAATCCGAGACAAACAATCCTAATGGCCAACTAGCCCCCTTCGCCTGTCCTTTTTGTCAGCGCATTACCTAACCCACCCACGGCCGACCGCAACAGCAGCCCCGTCCACTTAAACGGCGCGCACATGCGCGCAAACCGGGCGCACAAAGCCGGGGGCCAATTTTCAGGGCGCGCATCGGCGCAGAGAGGAGATCAGCTCTCGGGATCTCGGCCATTCAAAATATGATAGCTCGCCTCATTGTCATACAGATTCGCGGGGCCGTATTACAATCGGCGCCAGATACAAATTGCCAGCCTGCGCGCAACGAGGCCGTATAATTAATGACTAGTTGGGGGATAATGCGAGCTCGAGTGTCGGGCTGTGTGGTCGAGCGATTTTATCGATTTCGAGTGGCGCTGAGGTAAGGCCGTTTGATTTTTCGGCCGGAAGTGAGTGGCTGCGGTGATTAGGGATGCGGGGGTGGATATATCGGTGACCGAGTGCGGAGGAGTTTTTGAGAGCGGTTGGAAAGCGCGTTCTAGTTTTTCGAGAGGGAATTAAAAGTTGGGAGTTGCGGGGAGTTGGTGAGTTTTTAACGTGATGGGAGGGAGTAGGTTGTTTCGTAATTGTCCTGGTGGAAAATGAACTTGGGAGCTTTTGAATTGAGTGTTTTAGTTGAAAGATTGTTGACTGCAGTGCTACAGTTGTTTTCGGAGGGTCGTTGTTTAAAGTGGCGAGTGACACGGTTATTTTTGAGGCATTTTTCGTATTAATTAATTTCACGATAAAAAATAATTGAAAGTTAAATATTTTATCGCGAAAGAGCTGCCTTTGAGGGTAGATTTTAATTAAACATAATATTTTTTAATCGATAAATATCTTAAATTTCATTTTATTTACCACCGTCGAGCTTACATTGCCTGCTCCCGATAGAAATTTAATTACAAAATGTTTCGGATGACTTAAACATCCTCGAGTAACGTAAAATTTAATTTAATACAAAGTTTAAAATTCAGCCGTCATTTGAAGCTTATAAATATAAAACCAAAGCGTTCACTTATAAATTTACGAATCGATACGCGGAAGCGCGTTATTTCCAGCCTGCTTTACTTTGAAGCTTTAATAATTGGATGAGGAAATCGAAATCCTTTATCGCGCTGCCTTTTTTGCTTCACTCTTTTGAAGAGCATAATGTTATTTAATTAAGCAATCATGTTACAAGGTATTTTAAAAAAATTTCAACTTTGTTTAAAATAACAAAGCGCTAATTATATCAAATTAAAAATTAATTAAACAATTTTATCAGTATTATACTATCAAACTTTGAAATATCGTCAAGAACAAAGGATATAAAATCAACATTAACCAAACGACTTTTTCTCTCCACTAAACATTACTTTTAAAAACTCCTCGACACTCATCTAAGCACTTCCGTCAAATTAAAAACCCCTCCTCTAATTATCCTATTAACCAACAAAATCCCGGCGACTTTAATTAAAAAACCGCACACCTGCCCTCATAAATAACAACATTTACCTGCACTCCTCCAACCTACCCACGCGACATTCAACCTCCTCGCTCACACCTCACTCACAGAAGCGAAGAAAAAAAACCTCGCACACACAACGGCATCGCGACGCGCCTGAAATCTTATATCCTCGGCGCGTTTTGCAATTCCCTCTACCTTCATTAAATCCGACGCGACATCCCGGCGCGCTGGCGCAAACGAATCTCGCAATTAAAAACAACGTGTATACGCGACCTGCCGTCCTTTCAGACGGCGCTTTGTCTGCCCTTTTTTTTTTCCAAGCGCGCGTCCCTCTTTGATTCGCGCGGCATCGGCGCACACCTTTTGCGCCTGGCTTTTCTCTCTGCGCTGCTGCTTTTTTCCTCTCTAGGCTGGGGGGAGGCGAAGGAGCGAGGCAAGGAGACGCGCTGCACCACTTAGATGATTGCCACGGCGGAGGGAAAAAGGAGAGGGCGGAAATCGGATCGACGAGAGAGACGCTGGGAGATGAAAAATTGGGTGACGCGGTAGAGACACGGGGTAAATAAATAACGCGACATTGAGATGGGAGGGTGAGCAGTGTGGAGCGAACGTGTAGTTTTCGTGTTTTTTTTTCCGTTTTTTGTTTTTTGATAAAGTGATTGGAAAATTGCTCGTCGCTGGGAATTGAAACGTTTGCGATACGCCTCGTCGATTAAACTCATTGGCGTGAAAAATCATCCTTATCGGAACTTTTATCGAGCGCCGAAAGGAAAGTCTCGAGACCGCGTATCGATGAAAACGCAAGCGAAAAATAATCTTCAGCCGAAAAATTCATAGCGCAGCTCGGAATCAGCCTCGGGAAATTTAATATCTGGGCGAGGAAAAGGTTGAGCTCTCGTTGGCGCGCGCAGTTTAAGTAATTGAGTTAGCGTAGTTCGTTGCGCGCAGCTACTTACGACGAGGAGCCGCGAGGAGAATCGAGTTAAAAACGCCAACGCGCAGTAAGTTATACTCGCGCAATTTTCGCGGATCTTGAGGCTGTATATACGGCGCGTTATGTATTCTTGGATGCGTCCTTGTGGATGGGTGAAGTTGGGTGAGCTGAGGGGATTCTGAGTTACTTTGATGCCGTTTAAGGTTAATACGGTTCGGTGGGTCCAGTTTTATTCGGTATGCCCAATACTTTCTTGTGAATGAGGTAATTTTAAATGTGTTTTTATTTTTTATACTGGGGTGAGTTAGTTTGTGCTTCTGCTTTGAATGGCTTTTGAAAGACAAGATTTTGTTCCTTTTGTACTTTTGGATTCTGCAAGAATTTTCTGCTTTTTTATGGTTGTTTTAATCATTAAGAAATTATGAAAAATTTTGGAATTATTTTTCTATTTATGAAAATTTATTATTTTTATAATGTTTTTTCGAGTTTTTCGATTAAAAAAGCAAATTGGCATGTAAAAAAATATTTCAATTACTTTAATGAACGAAAAATATAGCTAACTCGAAAAGAACAAATGATACCAATCTTGTTATATTTGATATCTAACTACTAACGTAACATAAATTCATGTAATACATGAAAATATCATTCTTTTACTATTATACAAAACTTTAATTGTCAAACATTTATCATTTATTTTGCAATCTAATTAAAACTACATAACAAATGTAACACACCATTTGTCAATTATACCATATACCTGACACAGCCTATCCTAAAAGTAAATCGCTGTAAGAGCTCTAAATAATGAAACCCCTGTCAATGGAAACTCGATAAATCAATGAAGAAAACACATTGATTAATGCAAATTCCTCTCAAATAAAAATGTACCCCGCTCTAAACAGCTGGATGATTGATACGCAAAACACGAACCCAGCCCACCGCGCCCCCTGAAATAAGAGAACCCGCGAGCAAAGTGGATCATCGCCTCGAACAATTAATTAGAAAAGGAAAGAAAAAAAAGATGTCACCCAAGCGTATCCGAAGTAATCCAGCTTCTTACACGCGAAACGCGAAAAAAAAAGGAACGCTCAATAAATCACTCCTCTCTTTTTCTCTTTCTCGGTCGATCAGCCTCGCAAAGTTCGCTCCGGGAAAAGCGTAAATACCCGGCGAGCTCGCGTAATAGAAAAAGCGTGGGTGTAGCACGTGTTACAAGGAGAGGGTCAGATATATATCGAGAGAGGGAGAGATAGAGGTGGAAACACGCGTCGGGAGAAAAAGAGATTAAGGGGGGAGCGGAGGAGGAAACATGGACAAATGGAGTGAAGCGAATTATTTATTTACGCGCGGCGCGCGGTCTAATTTGATCGTGTAGCGGTGATTAATTTTTCATCGGCCGAGCGAGCGCGTTGTTAATGTTTGAGAGCCGGGAGTTCCGAAAATCAATACTCGGCTGCGTGGCCGGATTCTGCAAAAATAATGATTTTGGTTGTTAGTGTTGTTTAAATGAGATTCGGCTGGGTTTGTTGGAGCTGGTTAATGTTGTGTTGAGCAAGGGTAGGAGGACTGAAATATTTTAAAGTTGGGATTTGGTTTTATACGAGTGGCTTACTGTATTGCATTGTTAAATAATTCCTACTTGAATTGTTCTTTTTATTAATTTTATGGTCAAGCGAGGAAAATTTTTCCAACGTTTTGGATTAAAACAGGCTTACATAGTTTAATTTTGTAACATACTATGCTTATTAATTTTGCTCAGAATTAAACAATAATTTTATGGTTTGTAATATTTTCCTTTTTACATTGCATAAAATTTTCAGAAGCTTAAATTATTTGTGAATAATGAATTCAGTTAAAAATATATGTATACACCCAAAAATTAAATATTTATATCGAGCACATAAAATTGGCGATTTCTAATGAGTGAAATTATTCCTTTTCTCTATAATGATATCGTGTGAATCTAATTTCAAAAGATGGACTATCAACTAGCATGCTTACTCAAAAAGTGCTCGGTGCCTGGTTAAAACAAATTAAGAATCAAGATATTTACCGCCCATACAATCTCTCTTACACATACTTTAACTCATTCCTTACCTATTACCCCAAACCTAAATCCAAAACTACACACTCCCTCCACACACCAAACAAACATTCCAGACTCCTTTGATGTCACGCACACTTTCCGCTCTCACCCACCCCTCTAAACTTTCCACACACCCCATCCCAAAAAGCCCGCACACCCCCCATATTTTTCCACCTCGTGGAAAGCTCGAAGTCAATATTTTCCCTCCACCCATGCCGCACTCAGCGTAAACTCGCCCAAAGCCACTCTCGCAGCTAAGCATAATCCGCATAAAACAAAAAGCCCCTCGGAGGGCGCATCTACAAGCCATATATACAGCCAAGCTCGCCGCGCGGGAAATTGTTGCTCTCCTGTCGCGAGCGAGAAAAAGGCGAGTACACGCGCAGCAAGCGGAGGAGAGCAAACCGCACGAGGGACTGTAAATTCCGGGGGAGCTGCTGGCCGCGCTTGCGTAGCGGCAGCTGCGCCCTGTCTCCTCGAATTGCATCGGACTTGCGCGAGACTGGAAAAAGGAGAAGCAGCTGCGCGCCGGCTTCTTCGCAAGCTCCCCGCGCGCAAGCGGGACAAAGTCGAGAAGTCGAGCTTCTGCGCTCGCGTTTAATAATGCAGCGCGAGAGCCGGCGACGGGTAAGTAATGACTCGGCGGAATGCGACGAAAAATCTTTGGTTTTTTTTTTTAGAGAGAGAGAGGGTAGTTTTGCACGGGGTTTGTTTCTTGGGGGGATGGGAAAAAGTTTAAGAGTTGCCGGGTCATGGGGCGGGATTAATGTTTCGGAAAGCTAAGCGGTGATCGGAGCGTCCTGGGTTTAAAGAGGCGAGCGGCTGACTTTTGGAATTGAAAAGTTTAATTGTGATTTATCGTGGCGGAAAGGTAAGTGATTATCTTAGCGAGGCTTGGTGTTTGAGTTTATAGGTAATCGGTGAGTTTTGAGGAAGTGGGATTTAGTTTTTCGGAATGGAATGGAGAGTAAAGTTTATTTGGTGTGGAAAAGCTTTTATTTTATTCCTGATTCTTTTATACGAGATTTCTTTAGGAAAGCGAGCGGAACGTATTAAGCATTACTAAGGTTTTTTCTTTACGACATTTGAATGAATGAGAGCGCGGAAAATTTCGAGGAATTGAAAGTCACGCGCTAAATTGGAGTTTTAAATAATCAGTAAGGAAAGTTTACGTTTGAAGAATTTTTGCTTACTAGGCGGTGTTATTACCTTATCTAATGATTTTAAAACGGAAACCGTGTTCTTGGATTTGCTTACTCATTGGTTTATTTGGAGAAATGAAATTTCCTGTGATTTATTGAATATTTACATTATATGAAAAAAAGCAAGTTTATATATCCGAATCTTGTACATTTTTAGAGGTATAAAGAAAAGTAATTACTCATCACAGAATTGCAATTACAAAATTATCAACTAGATATTTTAATACAACAAAATATAACGAAATTTCATAACAATTTTCTTAACAATCCAAAATCACTAACTCAACACATCATCAAAACAAAAAGCACTTCTATTCTACTCGCCTCGCTCATCTTCACCTTGCAGAGAAAGAAGTAATTATCAACATAGCTCAGAAAAAAGCTCTCTCTTGTGCGTATTTCATTCTTAAAAGCCGCTTTACGATTCCGTTAATCAAACAGCCACCCTCTTCAAGCATTCGAGTTTCTAGTAGCAAAACAGTCCGCCTCGGCGAGCTTGCAACAAATCCTCCGCGCATAAAAGTCCTTGGTTTATTAAAAATAAGCGGACGCAAGAAAAAAGGAACAAATTACAGAAAGGATTGTGCGACGTGAAAAAATGACCGAGCCATTCTCCTCTCTTAATCGTGAAGCTGCTTTTCTCGGATGTTCTGAAAGTTCAGGATAAAATCGCTAAAGCCACGCGGCGAGGGAGAAACGTCGGGAAGGAAGCCAAGAAAAAAAAATGGAAACGCGCTGCGTATAAAGCGAGTCTTTTCATATTCATTACGCTGGAGTATGTCATCCGCGGCTAATTCACCGTGACAAATCCGCGATTCGTTATAAACAGAGCTTTGTGCAGCTGGATGAAAATAGGGGAATGGCGGTGCAGAGAAATACGTGGGTGGAGTAATAGAAAATAGTGGAGGTTGCGGAGAATGCAGGGAGTTTGAATTGCTGGGATTAATTGTGCGTGTACATTTTATGAATTTTGGTTCGTTTCATAAAGTTATGCATTATTTTAGAGTGTTTAGACTGATAAGTGTAAGTGCTTGAGGTATTCTTTTCTCTCTAAAATGAAATGCACTTGCAGAAAGTGAACGTGTAGGTCCTTCCTTTTAAAAAAAATGATGGTTTTCCAGACTAAGGTCGTATTAGGATATAGACGCAGATTATTTTTCATTAAAACGCGATGGATTCCATTAATGCATCTTATTAGTACTTGTAAATTTTTGAAATCATATGAAATTTAAATAAAACATCATAAATTAGTAAGAATATCTAAGTTTCATCCTGAAAGAATCGCCTCACCGTACTCGGATCACACTACTTAAAACTCACCAAGCCCCCCCGCTCCTCCATGACTTTAAACGTCATTCATCTTAAAATCTCTCCCAAAACTACAAAAACAACTTTTTCACCCAGATCCTCAAAGGAGCCCACTCAATTCTCCTCAACCAGATCCCACGTGTACCTTCATTTTTCCCTGCACCCCGGCACTATTCACTTCCCGCGAGCTAATTTTTCACCCTAATCGAAGGCGCAAACACTATCTCCAATCTCCTTCGCGCGTGATTTATTCCTCCGCTTTCTCTCTCCTCTCTCCTGCATCGGCTTCCGCTTCAAGAAAGCCCCGCTCGATTATTTATCGACTCTCGGCCGCGTAAATGAATAAACGATACGCGCGCCCCGAAAAAAGCCCGCCCCCGCAGAAAAAAAAATCCGTCCAACATCTTTACAAGGCTTCCGTAATGACACTCCCTTATCGTCGTAGCGCCGCCTGTAAGAAAGCCATCGCCATAAATTATAATCCCTCCCGCACGCGCATAACTCAAAGCCCTCTCTCTCTCTCTCGCTCGGAGGCTAATCGATGCGAGAGCTGGCTTTCAAGCCCACGGAAGCGCATCGGGATACACATCCGCGCGCGAGGCAGGAGAAGAGCGCAACAGCGTAATGCTCGTGCGCATATCATCGCCACGCTCGCTAGGGTAATGCGCCTGCGCAACGTATCCTCCTCGGCAGGAGAGAGAGAGAGAGTTGCCTGAATATGTAGATTTTCCGGCGGAGCGAAATTAACTCGGTTACGACAGATTGCCCGTGAATAATTTCATCGCTATACCCGCGCAGCGCTCGCCTGGGCATGATAACTTTGTTGCCGCGTATGCTCATTGTCTGCTCTTCCCTCCCGCACGGCCGAGCTCCGCGGAGTTTAAGAGGAGCGACGAATTCAAAGAGTCCGGCTGGAGAGAGTAAAAGGAGGAATTATGAGGCGGGCTTGGAAAAGTTTGGATTAAGTGCGCCGGGAATTTGTCTCGCTCACTTTTTTCGAGGGGTCTTTTGTTTTTGTTTGTTTTTTTTTTTATATGAGGTTTGTTGCGCGGGTGGGAATTGTATGAAATTTTGTGGAAAATTTTTTTAGGGGTAAAGTTTTTTGGTGAGGTCCTTGGTTGAACGCGGACGGGAGCTTTTGCAAAATCTCTCGACTAGAGAATTATCGTGTTTGGTGTGGTCATTTATTAGTAAAGTTGATAGTATTACCTGCATAAAGGATTGAATAAGTTGCCTAATTGTTAATTTAAATACGGTTATTAGCTTCTAATTAGACCCTAGTGAAGTGATAATCAAGTTTTGGCAAAATTTGATTAATGTTTACTTGATATCAGGAGAAATTCTTACCGTTAAGAATGATTTACTACTGCGCATTTAGTATGATAATATTTATGTATGAGTAATAACTATTCACAAATGAGTACTTACAAACTTTAAACTGCTGTTTCGATGTGAGTTTGCTGCGTTTTAGCATCTGCCTCCTGGCGGCAGGAGTATACACTAAGGGTTTCAAAGTGAATACTAAGTAGTTCGCACTTCGGGGCATCTTTATAATATTCAAAAATTAAAATAATATATGCACTTACGAGTTCTCATTATTTGAAAATTAGACTTAGAAAAAAATAAGACTGTCAAGAGTCTGGCATAATTCTTTTTCTTAATCTACAAAAGAACAACAAAAATCTGGCTACGGTTACTATGTACGTTATACTTTATTTTTTAAAGTGGCTAAAAAAAGGCCTAGGCTTATTCCAAAATTAACCTAGATAATATAAATGGCATAACTGTATTGCAACCAGTCACACAGTAAGCGATTTCTGTTTATTCACCCCTTTAAGTAATGTTTGTTAGCATCAAATTGTTTTCGAACATTGATTTTGTAAGTGTAAATTAAAAAAGAGTAAAAAAGTGACATAATGACCGCTTTTTGAAGATAATTATTGAAATTTTCAAATATTAAACAATAACTTACATTTATAATTTTTAAAATATTTTATTATTGATACTAAAATAAAATACTAATATTACGCACAAGAGGAGAATTTCAATAAAGCTGTTTGGTATTTTAGTTAAACAATTATATGAATATTGACCTAATTGTATCCGCGTGCTTAAAATTATTGTCAATATTTTGCATCTAAAATAAATGGAACGCCAATATAGAAGCAATAATAACAATAATTAATTATAACTTACTAATTACATCAAACACATCAAATACATCAATAAACAACGTATTGTTAAACATCGCATATTTACTCCCAACGCTCCCCTATAAACGCAAATCAAACAAAATCTCTTTCATTAAAATTTCCACGCTCCGAATAAACGATTACCACCTCCCATTTTTACCTTCGCCTCTCTCCCATCCTACAAATTTCCAGCCACGTCTCCCCTTTCCCATCCGATCTTTCCGCCGCAGAAGCCCAGCCGACTCACGCGAGATTTTCGCCTTCGCCTGTTTTTCACGTTCCACGTATCCGTTTTCCCCGCGGCTCTCAACTAAAGTCTGTCAATCACAATGTCAGTCGACTCTGTCGCTCTCTCCCTCTCTCTCACGTCTTTTTCTCCCGGCTCTTTTTTCGCCGGCGCGCACTGTGTTTTAAATTAAATTTTCCGCCAGGTCCGGTTAATGCTCGCTCTGCCTTTGCCCCGTGTGCATCTCCTTTTTTGCACGGCCGGTTTAGCGGCTCTTTGTGCGGCCGCTCCCGCACTCCGGGGCTTGATGAAAATTACTACTCGCCGCTTTATCCTATTTACAATCGTCGCCGTGCGTGCGGCTAGGTAAAATTTTGCCCGTGCGCGACTGGCATCGAGGAGGCGAGGCTTTTTTTTTGTCGCTCTGGCGCGCGAGGAGTGCGGTGAATTTTAAGTAAACTGAATTTACCAGCGAGCGAGCGCCGAGCTGGGGCTTTGGGAAAAACTTTTCAGCCTGTTAGGAGAGAGAGTTTGGATTCGTTTGATGTTTGATCTCGCGCGAGGATGGAAATGTGAAAAATCGTTGATTAGTAATGAATGAAGTTTTATGGAGATGGAATTAGGTGGGATATGGTTGAGACTGATCAATATTTAATTATATAAGGAAGAAATATTGCGTAGAAATGTGGAATGACTTTGCTTTAGAGATGCATTTTTAAATGTATATTATTCTTTTTTTTTAATCTATTTCAAGGTCTTTTTTACGAAAATAAAAATCCATTAAGTTGAGTATATTAAATAAGTAACACACCAACGTTA
>UELX01005338.1:0-14125 GCA_900480035.1 Eupelmus urozonus | reverse complement strand
TCATTTGTAAAACTTTCTGATCGAACTTTTCGACAAACGGTGATGCTTTTTCATAAGCTATTGTTACAAATTCTTCGGAAATCATAGGTTTAACTGGTTTCATAGCTAATGTGTTGTCGTAGTTTTTAAGTAATCGAATATAATACTGTGCATGAGATACTGGCGCTACGCACATACGATCCTTTTTTCTTGCCAAAATTTTCAAACATTCTGTTACTGATATAATTTTGTTAACATTTTGGTGCATCGCTTTAGAAATCTCAGTGTCATTTTCTGTAAAATAAGCTGTATTCATATATATTGGTAAGGAAGGATTATATATTTCTGTTAAAGAATTAAATGACTTTTCCCTGATCACTATAACTTGGTTATCCGCAAGGAGTGCAGTAGTATCGGAAGAATACTTTAAGGATATAATAGAAATACTTAGGTAAATAATTTTTTCGACTAACTTTTTCGGCATTTTATTCATCATAGGGATTCCCAAAAGATTTTGAAAAATATAAAAGGGCTCCCACATCGATGAAGTGAATTTAAGTATTTTTGCTGTTATAACTAAAACAAACAAAATCACAGCAGAAAAGCACAAATATAGTAGATGATTGTATACATTGGTGACGTCAGACACACGTATAATAGGTACAATTAGCGACAGATATCTATAAACTAATCCTCTTCCAAATAATATATTTTTCGGTGTTGAAAATGAAAACGATATTGTAATAAATACAGGCGATATATTAATCCTATTGTCGCGTAGTTTGTCAAAGATATCCATAACGACATTAGAATTACTATAAATAAAGTTTATTGTAAAATTTAATACTCTAGATAACTCATTAATGTATTTAAAATCTTCGCCATCAATAAGTCTATGCGAATCATTTGCAACAATGGCGTAAGGAGGTTTGTCGTAAAGAAGCGTATTTAAAGTATATCCATTCATGTTTTTCAGTTTATCGAAAAAAAGCTGTTTGCTTAGATTCACGCTAAATTGATTGAAAAAATTACTAAACGGGTTATAATCGTATAAAATGAAGTTGCTATTACTGTTCACATTTAAAATTAGAAAATCTAAAAATTTTAAATTCCAAGCATGAAGCAGCATTTCCTGGATTTTCTTTTGAGACAAATTTACCTTGCTATGGATTATTGCAAGGCATCTTGGGCGGATAGCTAGAGAAGGAATATTAGAAAGCAAACGTAGGATTCTGTGAGTATTGTTTTCGTAGAACTCATGTTCATTTTGTAAGATAATGTATAAGTTTACGCTTCTTGGTTTTATAGGTATTGATAAATTAATCGATTTATTGTTAGAGTTTGTAAGCTCATCTAGATCGATTATAGATGATGGAATTCTATTAACAATTGTACAAATTAAATATATTTGCGAAATTTTTAAATTATTCACTTTGTTTATAAATATAGTTGTTTGATAAATTTTAACTTCATCCGTAATTTTTTTAATCATTAAATCTAAAGTTTCGTTGTTTATAACAAGTGAAATATAGTTAAAGTATACAATTAAATGCATCATACAACGCCAAGTAAACATTTTATTAGATTAAACAAAAATTAATTATATAAAGTATTTTTTTAAATAAATTCTTCAATTTTCACTGTAAAACTGCTTCAGGAATTGACATTGAATTTACTACACAGCAGGTGGAACTTTTTTAGAAATAAAAATTGATTTTTAACGTATTTGTGTTAATATATCATAAACCGCTTGTATTTATTTGTTTTGAAAATGAATAGATATTTATGAATTATTTAGTACAAAATATCTTCAAATTTTCCATTCAAACAAATATCTGTTTTATTGCAAAACCAAGGTTCTGGTCGATCAATAATAAAATTTTGAAAAAGTGCTTTCTTTTAAGTGAACTACACTTAGCTATTTTATTTAGTGTTGGCCAGTATATACTCTGTAGAAAACTTTTTTTGAAATCAGTAAACGAAATCTTGACAGTATTTAAAAGTTCTTTCTTATTGGTATAAGTTTTGCAAGAGGGTCTACGCTATCATTGTCTTTCATTCCACTGTGCGAAGGGATCCAAAAGAGTTTAAAGTTACTAATGTTTTAAGACATTTTGGGTAAGAATTGTTAATACTTTGTTTTGATGTCAAGAATGTAAAAGTTGTAATATTCATACTTATCTTTTGCCTCGAGTAAGTCAGAAAGAATATGAATACTGGAGGTTTTAAGTTTACAAGAGCAAAATTTATATTCACAAAAATTATGTTCTACAATTTTTCAAGTAAAGTATATTTTATATATTTTTAGTGAGTTCAACTTAGGCTGGGTTCATTTAAACTATTTCTATGACAGAAATTTAAGGAACTGATAATAACTAATAATTAATGTTACATAGTCATGATTAATCTGACAACAAGTGAGTGAATGGTGCAAGAAATAAAAAGAAAACAAAAGTTACAGTAAGTAAAAAAAAAAACAAAAATTATCAGTGTCCATTATTTCGTATGTATCTGACTAATTGTTTCCATGATTCAAAAGCAACTGAACCCATACTAAATATGTAGAAATGAAAAATTCAAAAAAAAACTTTTTTAATGTCTACTAGAGTTACATAAATTGGCACAGTTTTATAATCACTCCTCCGGGAAGAGGTACGAGAAATTCTGACTCTGCTCGTAGACGGTCTCCAATCGACATTGAAAAGGGATCCGAGCGTATTTATGAGCTTTACGTGACAACATTCGCCGGCGCATATTGAGGTGCGGAAGCGGCTTAAGCGAAACATTGAAAAACATCCCCTCGCCTTTCTCCTCGCAACGCGAGGGCAACGTGGGCAGAGAGGAAATTGACGACTTTTTGAACGGGATGTATGACCTAAAATTTACGGATCGTATTTGAATGATTGATTTGATGGTCGGTTTTATGTAAAACTCAGGTGGTTTGGAAAAAAGTGACTATAGCATGAGAGAGTTTGCGACAGATAGTTTTTTCGAGAAATTAAGTTTTGAAAGTAATATTATTTGTACTTTACTTACTTATCCACATCTTTAAACGTTTCTTCATATCTATACTTTTTGTCATCACGCGAATCGAAGGATTGCATAGAAGACGACATGCATTCATCAAGATCGCCGTTTGCATATTGGGCATCTTGTATCTCATTAGATTCTTTAGTTTCGTTGATCTAAATGAAAAATATGCAATACAGATTTATTAATTAAAGGCTCAAACAAAGAAATGAAAGAATGATTTTTCATTAAAATTAGACTCACATCGTGAAAGTGCTGAAGAGCTAGTTCTAAAGTTTTAAACTTCCGTCCCAAATATGCATTCAACTTTTTAGGTCTCTTATCTCTACCCGTCTCTTCTTCCATTCTATTTGAGATACTAGATAGCTCAATATGCAAGTCGGATGCTGATTTTTGGATTACCGGAGGAGGCAGAGGAGGAATAGATTCAGGTGTAGGTTCGGGTAAGTTCTGCTACAAAATCATTAGCTTTGAGATCAGAATTGTAACAATTGGAATACTATACTTTAATTTTTATAATTAATCGCAAAATACTAATTTAAAGTACAAAAAGAAAATTTCTTTTTCTCTGGCTATTCGAAAATAGTCAAGATTTTATAAATTAAAATATCAAAACTATTTAAAAAAATTAAAAAAAATTTTTAAAAATTTTAAAAGTTTGAAAAAATTTAAAAAATTTGGCAGATATTTGCAGATTTTATAATAATTTAAAATTTTTTAATATAGTATACAAAATTTAGACTTCAAGATTCTTTACTTTAGTTCTTTTACTTTTATTTTACCCTTAGCACATTTAAGATTTAATTTATAACATAAAAAGTAGTAATATTATTAGATATTTTTATATAAAAATTTTTATATTTTAAGATAAAAAATATGCTTATCAGTTTAGAAAGTCTAAAAATATATTTTAAAATGTTCATAAATATGAAAAACAATTTTTGACACCCAAATGGTATTGGTTGAGAAATGTAATTTTCAATGGGATAGTTATTAAATTTATCTTTAATAAAATAAAATTATATTAACAAAAAATATTTTTGAAACATTAAATTATAAATAAGTTTTTATTTATGTGACAAAACAATTTTTAATTTAACCTTATTTACAGACACTTTAATCTCTATATAAAAAAATCTTCATGAATTTTCTTATTGAAGTTGTCGCAATTTTAACAATAAATACTTTCGTCTCATACACACTAGCAGTAACAGATGAAAATTTTTACATATCACTCGTACACAGACACAAACATGGAAAAATTATAAAATAATCCAAAGCACTCAAGTTAACTAAAACGGCCTGCGAAAATGTACATTATGAGCAATCCACAGAAGAACCGGCAATAAATAAAGAGGAAGATAAAAAAAAGTCAGAACAAAGGGAAGACAAGAAATAAAAGCTTCGTGCCGAGTAAAATGATTATTGCTATTAAGGCCGTTTTGCTGCAGTTAAATTCGGGCACACGCGAGGAAAGGAAGCAGCACGTGCACAGGAGCTTTAGATAGAGGTACACTCTAATTCTGCCTAGAGCTCAGTCGACGCCCCAGACTGGCACTCGTGAAACTTGTTATTTGTCACACTTTACTCGCGCAGTTGTGTTTGCCCATTACCAGATCTTAATTAAATTTATTTGTAGAAAGGATGAGAAGTAGAGAATATTTTTTTAGATAGGCAGTATATTACAATATAGTAATTGTTAAAATTTCATTAGGAACTCGTGCAAAATTTAAATTTACTCAGTTTTATCGGTGATTTTTTATATAGTTAACGTTAGTAGATCGATCACGGATCAAGTCAAACTTAAAATTTAAAAAAAGTAAAAAATTGTTAATACCAAAGAAATTTTATTGATTGCAAAGTAGCATTTGATTGTCTATTTAAAACCATTGGTCATTCAGCCGCAACATACTTCACTCACTTTACTGAAACTTTCTCAAAAACGTCAAAAAGCCAATATCGAACATTTCAATCACAGTGTCAAACACCAAACATCCGACCAATATTGTTCCAATAATCCGAACGATTCGCTACCTATACAGAAACACTACGAGATTTGTCTCAGGGAACCGCGAGCGAGGGCCTGCGCGTCTCCCCGTAGGTGATGCGCATAACGTGCGAAGGGAAGAGTATCTTTTGCGTTAAGGGATCAGTGCGTAGCGCGTGGAAACGATAGTCGTCGGCGTGCCTGGAGCTGCTGCGCCAGAGGCGCGCCAGCTCGTCCCACCAGCGGCGGGCGTCGCGACGCCTCGCCTCCCGTACCTGCGACTCCACCGTGATCTCCTCCTTCTCCAGGTGCTCCAGATGACGCGGGCACTGCTGCTGCTTCTCCCGCAGGGTGCGCAATATCGAGGCGTGCGTCGGCGCGCCGATTCGATCGATCTCAATCTGAAAAGTCGAGAGTTCGATTTAGCATGTGTAGTTTGAAGAGGTTTCAGTTTTCAGAAAATAAATTTTTTGTTTTAAGTGATTATATAGAGTAATCATGTAATATGCAGTATTTAAATAATATTTATACATAAAGACACTTATACTCTTTAGCTTCTAAGCGCTTCATATATTATATTGTAAAGGTGATTTCATTTGTGATTTCATAGATAAAAGTATGTTGCGAATCAATTCAAAATATGATGCTAAAAATAAATAAGGTTTTAAACGTAAGATGCGATTTTATTATATGATGCATTCATGTGTATTTTATAATTTTATAAAATATAAACTGCTTAGTTGCACATATTCTATCTACGAAATCACAAATGAAATCATATGGAACTCTGACAAACCAAAGATATCAGTATCATTTTATACAAACTTTTTTTAAAAAAAATTAGAATTACCTTGCCCCGCCTGGTACTTTTTCGGGTAGCGTGTGAAACTTCTTGAGGCAGCACTGGCTGCTGTTGTTCCGGTGTTTTAGGAATATTCTCTTTCGATGCCTCTCCGAATACACCTTTGGCCTCCGCTACCTTGATCATAAAGAGCGAGTTGAACTGCATCATTTCCTTACGTTTGACGAGAACTACAAACGAGCCCGGATCAATGAATCTGTTGCAGTCTTGCTCGTACACGCAGTTGAGGTTTGACATCTCGAATAAATCGCTCTCCGGAATCTTCAATTGAGACTTGGTTATTTTTAACATTTTGAAATTTGAAATGTCAGATTATTTTTATTTGAATTTAAAATTGAAAAATATCTTACTTGATTTTGATTTTTATTTTCAACGTGGACAGTAACGTGTTCATCTTCTGAGTCTACGTTTGGCTTTGGCTCATCTAACTGCGGCGACTTGGCAATATGTTCTATAGACTGCGATCGTCTTCCCTTTGATCTTCGTCCAGTCGATTCTCTATGTGACTTCTTCCTTTGCTGCTTAATGAAAACAAGTATTAATTATATTTATTCAAATGCAAGGTAGTAATTTGCTTATTATAAGACATTTAAGAACATTAATATATATCCATCATTAGCTAAATTTTTGTAAACAAAAGAATTTATGTTTATTGTATGAACAGATTCAATTTTATATACAATTTACTTAAAAATTATATTAAATTGTCATTAAGTAAACATTTTTATATAAACAAATTACAAGAAATTTTAAACGCTTTTTAAAATTCATGTATGTACAAGTCTTTAACATCGATTTCACAATACAGTTTTAACAACCATAAAAATAGATTTTTCTTGTGTCAATATTTTAACAAGTAAACTAGTTTATTAGTTTTATAAATAGGTATTCATTAAATATATATTTAAAAAATCAATATGTAGCTAACACTAAAAATAATAGAAGAATGAATTAATAATTTTATATAAGTATTAAAAATTTGTCATGTCTTTAAAAGCTTCTTAGTTTATAAAGTTAATATTAATTTATTTTTTTGCATACATTTATTAACTGTAAAATAGTATTATGTTATCATTTTGTTTTTCTATCTAAAATAAGATCTCTACGAAATTTTTGCATCAAAATTAAAGGGTGCTTTAAAAGTATATTAACATTTACAAACTTATATTCGTTTTCACAACACTACAAGTAATAGATTGCACAACTTAAGTTTCCGCGCAGATATATTTTAGGAAATCTTTATGTATAATAAACAATTTATATTTAATATAAACCTGAGTCATACCCTAAAACATTATTTAATAATTCACAAATCATACCGGATGCTCACGCTGATACTTGTCAATGGCCATCCTATTCGCGTGATCCACGGCTCGATCGATCATTTCACTGGTCTCAGACGGCAACAGTGTGTGCACCTCGTAGACAAGAAACTGAACATTGGGCTTAGTCAAGGCGTGCCTTAGCGTAGCCATTTGCTCGTTCAGCAACTCGTGCGGCTGCTGTGGAGATTCAGCCTCGAGACCCGTCAGCGACTCCAGGAGTTTGAGATCGCCACCTCGAGCTATGGCCAAGTCCACCACGTCGCGAATTCCCGTTTGGCTGCACGGCGGTGTTGCCAGAACTATGGTGGCCCGCTCGATCTCGCCCGATTGCGGCGCATCTACGTATCTGAAAAATAAAATCGTCTTGTAGATTTCTAAAAATAATGAAAATCTTGAGAAATCTCGAAAAATTATCACTCGTAAGTGCGGTTAGAAAAAGTATTTAAACTTGGCAATTATTTTTATAGAATATTTTACCAACAGTATTTGTTAAGTTTATATGCTCAATTTTACTTTTCAGAAAAGAGTTTGCAGTTTTTCTTCGATACGCCAAGTTTTTCTAGATAAGCCTGATGCTGTATACGATGTTCTCCGAGTCCAAAGACCAGCAATCTTTCAGCGTCCTCAATATCCGCCAACAATTCGGCTAAGTAGCCTGTGTGTCTAGGTGCTATTGTATGAGTCAGAATGACAGGACCACAGAGCTTACCCACTCGCATTGCTTGAGCCAGTGCAGCTGCACCCACACATAACGATCTTTCCTGTAATTATAATAGTACTATGATTTTTCGAATTCTTCGTACTTTTAAAATAGTATAATGTAATATATAAAAAATTTACGTTCTCTTATAAAACTCGCTGACAATTTCAGATGATTAATCAGATGATGACCTTAACTACTCATCGGATTGCATACCAAAAACAAAATTATCCAATTTATTTTTGGAGCTAATTTATATATTTTTGTAAAAAAGAATCATTAGGTAATTATTACTTTACATAATATGATTTAAGATTTGATATGTATTGAATGATTATGTAACAAACTTCATGATTTCCTTCTTCACGTGAAATCAGGAAACCAGGCCAAATGGCATAATATGACAATGCCACGTAATTTCGTCAACTGATTGATCATTCGAAAATTTTCAAAAATCGAATAAAATAACATTTTTACCAAAAAAACAAAACAGTGATTCCGGACGAGATTCGAAACAGCCAGCCTCTCCCTCGCTTTTTCATGAATGATCACCACTTTAGGACACAGCGGATCAAACACGTACTGGTCCTCTTGAAGCTCGCTGCTCGGCGAGCATCCCGAGCACAAGTTCAGCCCCAGCTTGTTCATCTCCTCGACGAATTGTCTACGGCTCGGTATTTTGGCACCATTAACCCAGCCGGAGGCGACGGCTCCCTCTTCGCCCCAGGTCACACCCTCGGCAGTTCTCAAATGAGCCGGTAGAAGTTCGTCTGTTTCAACGATACAGTTTGATAAATTGTCAATAATATAAAAAATAATCATCGCATTTGAAATTCAAAGTATTATTTTACCAATATAATCTAAACTGACTATAAAAATTTTCATGCACAATTTAGCTTAAATCGAGCCTTAACGATAATCACAAATGGACCTTGAAATACCAAGACTAAGCGCCGATCCGCCAATGCGCAGCCTGGACAAACTAGCCGCAAGTCGCGTTTTCGTGGCGAGCAGAGCTTTCTCCACCTCCAGCAAGCCGGCCTCTCGGAGAGCTTCGTTGCGCATGGCCTGGGCGGCGGTGCCGCTGACTTTTGCGAATTTTCTGCCTTGCATGTCGTATAGCAGCAGCCAGACGACCTTTTCGCGCAGCTTGAGGTGGCCGTAGCGAAGCCAGAAGCCAACGTCCTCCAGGGCCTTGTCCAGTATATGCTTGTCTAAGAGGGTAAGGATACGAATAAGTAGTAGCTTAATGAACGTGTTAAAGGCTTTTTAATTTCAATTATATGATTTTCATTAATCTATATATTAACTTTGTTTACCCGGATAATGCTATTTTTTAGATTTATTATCTCTGGCAAACAAAGAGTAATTGAAGTAATTTCGATATAACATCACGTACATTTAGTTTGTTCAATTCTTAACTTCGACAAATCGACAAAACACTAGGTGAACATTACAAATAAAATTAATCATTAGATCTCTAATACACGCAACAATATTTCATAGAACATAAAAATTGCAGACATGAAAACTACTTTGTTTGTCTTACCCTACGGTAAGGCAAAGTATTTTAAGATCATTCTAATATCAAAAATAATATAATAATATGCTGTTGTGATGACAAAAATCTCAAAAACTCCTAATGCGTCACGCAAAAAATCGATTAACAAACATTAATTTAATCCATAAAAAAAAAATCAATTTCAAGATCCAACCGACATCTGAGAACATCATAGACCAGCCCGAAGACCCTCCTCATCTCGGCCTCGTCCGCGTACTCCTGCTGCTGCTGGCCCAGCAACAGCCTCGCAGCCAGCAAAATGTCCTTCAGCCTCCATCCTGGCTCCACACTCGCCTCCAGCATGACCGAGCTCACCGAGTTCACGGAGTTGGAGGTCCGGCTTGGCCTTGGCTGCAGAGGATAGCTGATCCTCGTGTCCGGTTCCCAGTCCCATTTCTTGCTCCTCTTCGTCTCCCTCGTCCTTCGTGGAGTCCGTCTCGGCGTGTGCTGGCTCATCCTGGGTCAGTGTTCGAGTCTCTTACATAATAGTCGTTTTTTGGATTTGTTGTGATAGATTTTTTTTTTATTTTTATTTTTTTTATTTGATGATGTTGGTGGAGCGAAGAGGCGAGAGGCGCGCGCTCTCTTCCCCCTGGCCCCCGAACGCGGCGGTCAAGTCCTGATTAGGTTGTGCTCTGTTGTGGGGTTATGTGAGTTGTGATGGCAAATTTTGAAAAAGTGAATGTGGCTGGTGGTCGATTTTGTGCTTTTGATCAGAACGGGGGCGCAGGTATTTAGTTTTATGTGCGATACACTGTAGAATTATTAGGTGAAATAAGTACTCAGTGGATATAAATTTTTTATTTTAATTTTTCAAACTGATAGTTATTATTTACTTTCGTTCTGAATAAGATATCGTATCCATATAGTAAAATCAATATTTGCAAACTTATTTTTAGAATAAGAACACAAATATTTTTTTATTAATATACATTCACAAGTTTTTATTTTGAACAATTGTAAGTAAATAAAATTAAATTTCACGAACTGATAACAACCCAAAAAAATTAAATGTTACTTAAATATATATGTATATATAAAAAAAATTAATCGTCATCATATGACCGTAAGATTTTATGGCCTTGTAACAAAAATTACTTTATTAAATTACTACTTCAACGTTTTATCGTTTCAACTTTCTCATGTCAATTGCCGAATCATCAATTTGTTGTGTCACAAAAATCATTCAATAAAAAAACTAATATTTATCCTATGATTCCATCAAAAGAATTTAATATTTCTCATCTTTTTATAAATTTTTATAAAGTCTTACGAAATTTCCTCAATCTCAGCATCCTCCATCTCAGCCGCTTCAGCCGCCTGGTCGCTCTCCCTTTGCAGCTCGACCAGCCTATAATACACCCTCAGCCTCCAGTCCTCATTACTGGGCAGCACTAGACTATCCAGCTCCTTGCTGTACTCATCCTCTTCACTAGCCTCCTCGTCAAACCCTAACTTATCCCACTTGACCAGCAATAACCTAAAGATCTTGGCGTAGAGGGAAAAGAGGCCAGATCGGCGCAGACACTCACCGGTCTGGAAGCGCCGACGCATACTCTTCCGACCGCTCATCAGCCCAGCCAGGTAGTCGGCAGTTTCGCTCTCCAGGGAGGTGAGCATGCCGGCCTTCGGGCTCAGGGTGTCGATGTAATTGCGTCGGTCCGAGCCCATTTTGGAAGATTTGTTAGTTAGTCATTCTTGTTATATTTTGGGTTTATTCGAGCACGTTTTATTGCTGGGTTTCATTCTTTGCTTTCTTAGAGCGAAGAATCTACTCCTTGACGCTGGTAGCATGATGATTACAAAAATCCAAGTCACCGAATCCAACTGACTCACTTTAGTTTCGTTTCTGTCCTTCTTGACAAAACTCCAGACGAAAACAAAAATTTCATCCAAGCCAAAACTGTCCTTATAGTTTACCCTTAAAAACAAAGGCCAGAGCAGCAGCCACGCACGGCGAACTTGCGCGTCAAAACTCGCCCACGCAGAAAGTCGAAAAAGAACTGAGGCCTCTGGCTCTCGCTGGCAGAAGAGCCGAGCTTATAGATACGAAGAAGAAAGCGAGCCGGAGGAGGGAGTAAGGGGGCGAATGGTTCGCGTGCCGAGGAAACGTCTCTTTGGATTGCGATAGCGCTAGCCGCGATCATAAATATCCAGCTCGTTGTTCCATTTCCATACATATCCCGATAATTCGCTTCTCTTCGGCGAAGAGAGGGAGGGAGGGAATGAGGGTCGACTCTACGTGTTGCTCACGTGAGCCTCGATAGCTGGAGAATTGACGGGATCTAGCTATTTTGGTGGGAATCTAGGTGATTGAGCTTTTCGTTTGTAGTGAAAGTGAATTGAAAGGGAGAATGTGAGGATCGATGAAATTTTAGGTTTTTTTAATATAGAAAATAGGTGAATGCGTTAAGAAATTATGATTCTTGTTAATTAATTTCAATGCTAATTGCTTAATTTTAATTGTAATGAGTGATAAAGTATATGTGCATGAATAATGTTAAACAATATCGTAAAAACTTAACATTTTTATACATGATGGAAGCACTGTTGTCTTTTTAAAACTTGATTAAGCTCTTAAAACGAAACAAGCGACTCCGACGCACGAATCACAGATTCACAAGCAGACAACAATAAATTCAATTCATTTCAATCATCCAAATCCACCCTCCTAATTCCCGTACACGTGTGTGTGTGTCGGTTTATTGCGCGCGAATCGAACGTTTCGCGTGACTCTTTACCTCGGCAGTTCATTCTCGAAAAGGAAGAGAGAGCGAGGGAGAGAAAATGATCCTCTCCAATTGTGTCATTGCTCCAGTTTCGTAATTGCGTTTTTCTCAAATTTAGCCATCGATCAGCTGTGATGGTTAAGCTCTTGTCTTGTTTGGGCGAAGATTGAAAAGTTATTTTTGCCGGAATAATCAATTTTTCCCTGCGCGATGCTTTTCTAGTTCAACGTCAAGACCTTTCTTGCTAATTGAGGCTCTTTGCTAGAAATTAATGAATGAGTGTCTCTTTTTAAGATTTCAATTAATTGTTTTCATAATGGAGTTATCCCTACTTTATTATAGACTAATAGACATGCATAAATACTCTAATTCTACGGTTTTAATACGTCTGTTTGCATCAATTAACTCATAGACTTATATTTTTATGGGTTTGTGGCGACTGGAATAAATACAATAGCATTGAAGTAAAACAAACAATAATTAAAATACAGTTATTAGATCATAGATTTTTTGTCCATTAAAAACTTATATTTCACAAAGTGAACTAGCGATATTTGATCAATACTAATATATAATATTACTTCAAATGCTAATATATTGGTGACAAACATTAATATTTTTTTCCAAAAATGTTGTTTAAAATTAATTAATTTAATGAATGAATCATATAAATTTAAAATAAAAGAATGAAAAGAAGTAGATAAAAATATGAATTACATATTGTCGTAGGATAACAGTCTATCGATAGCATCTAATGGAAATAGTCAATATTGGTTTACAAGCATGTGGATAAGGTCGAGGTATCCGTACCAGGCATACCCACTGTTACAGATAAATGGCAAACGATAGAGTTTTATTACATACTTTTATTTTACTTTTATTATTTCTATCACATAGTTTGGCACACTTCTATCTTTCGCCAGTTTGAACAAGCCATCTTCATTTAAGCACACACTATCAATAATTTTCTGCCATCAAATTTTTTTTTGGAAAGTAGTAAGTCTTTGAATGTTTTCATGATTTATTTAATAGCTATGTTGACGTAGTAATGTTTTCATAAATAAATTTAATCAAATAATATTATTCATTCATAACTCCAAGAATTTTTTCAAATAAATAAATTTAAAGATAAAATCGAATTGTTGTAGATTAAACAGCTATTTTTCATACCTTTCTGCTGTGATGAAGTACACGAAAGTCGTATCAAATAAAATATTGCCTTGCGTGAAACTCGCGATGTTCTGCATTTCAACTGTCAAGCATGAAATCTTCACGCGCCACGAGCTAAGGGTGTTTCGGAAAGCAATTTAAGCTTTTGCTTTCTTTTTCCGTTTAAAAAAAAAATACTACAAACGTGTTAGTTTCTTGACTTCAGAAACTACTCAAACACGCACCGTAGTATCCAATAATATTTTATTCAGATTCTAGAAAAAATTTTTCTCGTAATGTTTTTTATTATTAGTCGGTTAGAATATTCGTTGGAATGATTTTTTAGAAACTATTTTTAAATAAAAATGGCTCTGGAAATAAAATCCCGAATTAGCTTATTAGCTATAAGTTAAGGAAGTGGCAGTACTAAAAATATGCAATGTGTATAAAAAATTATAAACAATTTGTAATGGGATATACTTATGGCGTGATTGTAAACAAAAGTAATACTACCCTGGTAGAAATCATTCTATTTAATAGCTATTTAATACCCAAGAAATAGCTACAAATTATTTTGTATAACCATTTCTTAGTTTTAAATGCCGAAACTTCTACCATAAAATAATCAATCGCATAATTATAATTAATTTCTCAGTTTATAGATAATATTTTATTAAATTTATACATACAAATATAAATATTCATGTACTTTTATCTATAAAATAGAATATTTATTAATTTATCATGAATAGTCACTAATTAAATCGTGAATTTTCACTACTTGTTAGTGAGAATTCCACTAA
>UELX01005337.1:0-14127 GCA_900480035.1 Eupelmus urozonus | reverse complement strand
ATAAATCAAGTTATTTTAATAACAATTATATTTAATAAACTTATCTAATAATGACTTGATATTCCACTCTGCCTTACTCATTTCTCATCTCATAAACATTTTAAAATATTTGTTAAACTCTCATATTAAATATAGCACAGTCGAAGGTTTATAGTGAAAGTAAATATTATTTATTAATTAGTTTAGTTCTAAATACTTAGTTTTATATAATAAACGTGAAATTCTATTACATTATTCGATCTTGCAGAGCCAGACGAGTTAATAATTAAGAGTTATGGTGAAATAACTCTTAATTTACTTTTTTAATTTAAAGCAACGTTTCGCCAGAATTGGTACACTGACTCCATCAAATTAAAATTTATTGAACTCCAACAATTTTTTGCAAAGAATTTTTACACAGTTAATTGCAAACAATAGATGTTTACCTTTTATCCTGCTATTTAAATAATTAGTTAATATAAAAAAAATATAAAGTTTGTAAACGGATATTTATATGCTCAGTTGTAGCTGTCAAAAACAATAATACTTCTGGCGAATCAAATTATAAGAGAGAATGGGATAGATTGCGCATTTGTTTATTGAATTTTTAGATCGCATATAAAATGAACTGGAGTATTTTTTAATAATTTTATTATTAACCCTTTGTTGCACAGTGTGACGTATATGTCACACCTTTCTATACATCAATTTTTAATGACTCCTAAACTTTAGTCTTGAGGTTTTTTTGACATAAATATTACACCTTTCTGTACATCAATTAATGACTACTAAATTTTAGTTTTGAGGTTTTTTTTATGAAATAAGACTCTATTTTTAATTTTAGATACGTTTTTTATTATAATAATGAAAACACTAAAATCTTAGCCCATTCTTTTAAAAACTTACATAATTCAATATTTAATTTATACAAATCATATTTAATGTGATTTATATTTTTTTTCTTATGTTTCCCACTTAAAATACATGCGCAAATTTACTCCAAGTATTGTATGTAACTCTATTCCACATTTTTGAAAAAAAAAACTTGTTTTCTTTATTACTTCCTCATACATGAAATTTTTGGAGCTTACAATATGTCAAAATTCAAAATTTTACTTTTACTTTTTATGATGATTCTTTGCGGATATATATTTTCTGCTAATGAAACAATTTGAGAGTTTTTACTCGCCAATAAAGTCACAAAAAGCCGCTTTGAATTACTTTATATCTATAACTAATATGATACAATGCTTAATAAATATTTTTAATCGTTAATAAATAAAAATATGATATATAATATAATATAAATTTAAAAAATATTTGAATAATTAAATCTGTAAATTAAAAATACAAATTTCTTTTTTAAGCAAAATCATATTTTTATTTAAACTCTTAAATTTATATACTTTACAAATTTACATACACTTCACATGACTACAATAACGTACTAATAACCGCGCTTTCTGTCTGCCAAAATAAAATTTTTAAAAAATAAATAATAACACTTTTGAGAACGTCAAATTCGACGCTCACACCTTCCCGAACTAGCTTCTATTAGTCAGGTCAAAAATCTAAATTAATTTATACTAACTTTCACAAAATTTACAACCGAAAAATATGAACATTCCAATTAATTTTGGAGTTCGGTAACAAGCTCCTGTATGAATCTTCCCATCTGCGCTTGCTTGATCCAGCCACGTAAGGTTGATTCTGGAACGGCCACTTCCCGGGCAATTTTTCCATTTTTTAAGCCCTGCAAGAACATTTTAAGCGCTTTCACTTTCACGGAAATTGGATGGTTTTTTTTCAATCGCTTTAGCGGCCTGGACTTCTTACGCTCGAGCCATCGCCGCTTCTCTATGTTGTCGTAGTAGTTGTTCTCTTTATCTTCTGCTTCTGAAATAGAGTACTTGTCCTTATCACCGATACTAAGATCCAGTGGTTCCTCTTGCTGTTCGAGGTCCATACTTTATATAATTTAACTTTATTTTAAAACTGATAAGAAGTTATTGAAAAGTGGACAAAATATTGTTCAAAACTGCTTATTAATGAAAATTCAATGCAATAAGCTTATATCAATAACAATAATAATGCACTATGGCTCACATAAATTTGCGCTATTTTAAAAAAGGATAATCAAATGGTAGCTGCTGAAATAATAAAAAGACCTGGATTTTCTGAAATTAGAAAAAGATGATATTTTACTTTTATATATACTAGAGTCGGTTATTATTTCTGTGTGATTGAGCTAAGTTGATTCTCGACGCCTACTGGTGGAGTGGAGAAGTACTTAAACAACCCTATATGTATTAGTATGGAAATTCAATAGGAAAAAGTCAGACAATTATTATTTTTTTTTCTATCGTGATTTATTACAAATAAATTATATTCAACATTTATTGCTTTTACATACTTATTTTAAAAAATGCTATGTAATAAATGTAGATTAAGTAATTTGCTTAGAATCGAAGCGGACCGAAGTTACCCGCTGGCCAGTACTACGACTCTCGCCTACATTTATTCCAATTACACAAAGATAAGTTAATATTAAGTTCATCTTGTTTTAAACTTTAATCACCAAATATAGTTTCTACTATTATTCGTTGTGTAAATGCAGTTTGTTTGGTGCTAGAAAGTAAAATCAATTTTTTATCTGCATTTTACAAACTATAAAGATTATGTTGTAATCATGTGTTAATATTATTAATTATCATCGAATCTTTTTAGAAATTTACTTGGATTAATGGAACATAGATTATGACAAAAGGTCATAATATGTTAGTGATGACTACATAAAATTATAATTCTCTATATAAAATTAGAAATTTTTCTAACAGCAGTTTCATTCCATAAATCCCAATCAAAATAAAACAATTGCGATAAACAAAATATTAAAACTAATTTTTCAAAATCCCAAATACACCCAATCAACCTTCGAATAATCCGCAGCTCTTCTCGTCGCATCAATCCCGTAATTTCAATACAATATACGTCAACCCCAGAAGCAACCTCACAATAGAAGAAGCAAAGCGCAGAAACCGTCAAGCCTCCGACGTACCACCCCAGAAGACTCTCGCAGCCTCCCCCAGCCGCGTAATCGACATCAATTTTCCATATCTGAAAAAGAAACTTAAGAACTGCCGCGCCAAGCTCAACCAGCCCTCGAGTCCTTCTGGACCAGGAGTGAAAAGAACCTCTTCGATATTCCATGGACCGAGAGCCACCCTAATAAGCGTCGACGAAGTACACAAGCGCGCGCCTGCGAAAGTTATCAAAATACATACAAACATCAAAGGCTGGGCTCGCTTAGGTATATGCGCCAGGCGATGCGGAAGAAAAGCAATTTCGAGCCGATAATCGGAAGCTATATTGCGCGGCAGAAGGGAACGGCTACCTTGGCGCCGTTGCGTTCGATTGCATCTTTGGTGTATGGCAGTGGTGTATAATGGCCTGATGTGTAAGTGGCAGCGCTAAAGCCGTGCTGTTGTGAAAGGTTATGTAGGTTTTTTGGTGGTATTGGATTGATGCGTGGTGCTGATGCTGTGAGCATTTTTTAGATATATGGAAGGGAAGAAATTTAAGGGGTTCTGTATAATTGTACTGTTACCGGTTATATAGATTATACAGTTTTTTGTATATTTAAAACAGCAGATTGCGATGTAGTAGGAAAATTCAGGATTAAGTTGCCTATCCCGTTTGATGATAGGCCTAAGAATTGCATTTGAATAAACTTTTTTTAACATTAACAACATTTTTGGATAAATAATAATATAATCAAAAAATTTTGACCAAACCTTTTAATTTACTTTGCTTCAAGCTTAAAAATGAAATGTCGACATGTTTTAAAAACTAAAAGCCAGACAAATGAGAGCTGTGAAAAGCTTATTTTTTTACAAACCCTTTTTCAAAACTGTAGTCAAATGACACAATTAAAAAAAAATAGTTTGTGCAGAATAAAATTCCGGTACTTTATTCTTTACGCTCAGCCTTCAAACATCGAAGAGTCAAACCAAGAAAAACAATTTAACATTTCTACATCACACCTTCGAATACGCATCTAAAAATCGCGCACAAAAATAATAGAATCTCACGTCTAAAACTTATATACATTCCCTCTGCCGAGAAAAAGGGTACAGAGGTACATTTGATAAGTAAGTGAGAAATCTCGAGCTTGACAGCCTGCCAATTCGCCTCTCGCTCTCTCGATTTCACGCAGTAACTGCGAGCTTTTTAGAGTACATATACAAGTAAAGCACGAAAAGGTGACGACAAGGCGAGAGTGAGGGTGACAAAGTTTCAAGGAGAAAATGCACTAGTGCCGAGGTAGTATAACGAGTTTGTCGCTTTGTATTTGAAATACTGCGCGCGTTGTTCTTGCTACTAGCTGAAGTAAGAGTAGGTGTGAATTTTGGGGAAAGCTTGTATAGTGGACGGATTGAAATAACTTTTAAAATAATTTTTAAAATCTTGTAATAGAATTGATTTAAGCAGCGGAATTATCCAAAATTAGTCAAGAAGATTACATAATTGCAAAACATTCTAAATGATGTTTCCTTCGACCGATGTAAGTTGAAACGCATTTGTAAGTTTTTGTCTTCGCAAAAAATGTTTATAAATTTTCTCGAAAATTTTATGACAGATTTCTCTGAAACTTTGACAAACTTTTGACAGTGTTACTTTCGGCTTTGCTTGATTCGTTTAAAACCATTAGCGCCGTGATTAAATATTTTAAAAAATCAACTTTTTGCAAAAATTTTGAAAAATATACATGTTTAAATCAAACCGCTAGTATAAAAATATATAAACTTTGACGTATCATAAAATATAGTTTGAACAGCGCGTTAAAATTGAGCATTTTATAAGAAATATTATCTTTATCTTCCATCATTACAAATTTCCTTATAAGAAAACAATTGCATTAATATTATATTTCAAATATTCAAACAATAAATTTAATTTTGTATACTAAATTTATTAAATTTATATATTACATTATAAAGCTTCGAAATATATTAAAATTCACTATAAACAGCGCTTCAAATATAAAATTTTGTTTTAATAACCAATTGAACTAATGTTACTGTTTACATTTTCCACACTCTTTCATTCTACAATCTACATGCTTTCAATTAATTATAATCGAGCGCTTAGCAAATCAACGCGCCAAATAAAAACTGAACGCACATCGCTCACCCGAGAAATCAAAGCCATTAAACCAATATTATCCAAAAGCCACCCGCTTAATGCAATGTTCGACGTCTCAAATCATCCTCGTCATCTCGAATTAACCGCACTCGCGTCGGTCTCTCAAAGCAAAACCAAAAAGACGAAAGATTCGATGATTATCGCAACGAGGGCGATTCACGGTGCACTCATTGCCACGGTCCTGTCAGGTCTAATTCCGCGACGACACGCCTGTCAAAGCTTTTGCTCGTTCCTTTACGCAAATGTCGCGTGTATGTGTGTGTGCCGACGTATCTTCTCGGCTGCATCTACCGGATGGTGTGGATGTCACGCCTACGATCGTGTTTGATTTATTTTTTCGAGCTCGCCGCAAGCGCAGACTGTCCTTCTGCGAAACGGAGATAGGGCTTCTTTTTTATCTTTTCGCGAGAGTTAAAGATTTTATGGAACTGGTTTGTGAAAGGGGAAGCTATAAATGAACTAGATCTGCGTCTGCTTAGAATTATTTTTTTGATTTTTAATATTATAAGAACTTAAATAGTTCAATAAAATTGCGTCAGTTATCACAAGATTATGTGTGGTAAATAATCAACTTTTATAAAGCAGTAAAAAATCGATTATCCATTTTCATGAATTTATAATTTATAAACATATGAATAAATAATTATTTAATTTAAGTGTTTGTAACTCTTGTTTACTTTTTAAATTTATTTTTAATTTATTTTTTTTTTTTTTTTTGTTTGACTTTTCTACAATAATTTATCAAAAACATAATTTAAATAGAATATTTCCAAATGATTTCAATTTCTTAGGTAATTATATATGTGTGTGTTTCAATGAAATAGAAATTTTAAACTTCTTATAATTATGTTATTCAAAAAATTAAATAAATGAATATATTTCCTTACATTACAAATGCGATAATTAAATACAAAATTATACAACAGTAGATGAATTCATACATGACATAGGCGAATTCTAGAAATCATTTCAAAATAATAGACAGTTTTCACCAGCTAGGAGTCTTTGACTATCTCAACAGCGAAGCAACGCTAGGAGTCGATATACCAATCACAAATAATTTCGACTATACTGATTCTCCCCACTACTATTGCTACTCATAGGTATGATGCCCCAGTGAAACACGCTCAGAGTACATACGCTCGAAAACAATAAAACTTTAGATTCGCAAACTTTCTCAACGCATTTATATACAATTTATAGTGTTAGGAAAGTCTAATTAAGATTAAGCAGCATATAAAAAAAGACAAAAACATGACAACATACAAACAAGACTTGACTGCTCTCGTGCAATCAAAGAATGTAACAATCACTAAAAGTGGTCTGACAAACGTGCCAGTCATAGAGTTTCATTACACTTGGATGATCAAAAACTACGAACACTGGTACCTAGATGAAGACGGCGAAGATTTTATATCGTCTCCCCAATTCATCACGAACCACGAGAGAGAGCTCGAGTGGTATTTGGAGATCTTTCCAAACGGTTACGACGAGGCCTGCAAGGATTACTTGTCTATTCGTCCTTATCTGGCAACGGACAAACACTCGTTGAAGCAATTGATCATCGAGCTATCACTTTTAAACGCGAATCAAGAGGAGCTGGCTGTCAAGCGAGTAGTGTTTGACGTAAAAATGTTCGGTGACTATGAGCCTGTCCGAGAATTTGTCAGAAGAGACTTCGTCTTCGACAAGAGCAACGAGCTGCTGAACAATGGCGTACTAACCGTATTCTGCAAAATTTTCTTCGTTGAAGACGTCAAACAACATTCAGATCCGATTATCAAACATGGTATTAAAACTTCTGAAACTTCTGAAACGCAACGTCGGCTGAAACTGTTCGACGAGTACGAGCAACTGCTGTTCAATGAGAAATTCAGCGACTTCAGACTATTAGTTAAAAATGAAGAGTTTCCGGTGCATCGAAACATCCTCGCTGCCAAGAGCCAGGTCTTCATGGCTATGCTAGAGCACGACACCAAGGAGAAGAAGGAAGGTCAGGTCGAGATCGTTGATATCGAACCCGATGTCGTACGTGAGATGCTTCGTTTTATTTATGTTGGAAAAGTAAACGGTATTGAGAAGTTGGCGCGTGGACTTTTGGCAGCCGCTGAAAAGTATGATCTGAAGGAATTGAAGCTGACTTGCGAGGAGGTATTCATCGGTAAGTTAAGCCTGGATACCATAGGGGAAGTATTCAAGATTGTGGATGAATATAACACGGATCAATTGAAGGTAGCCGCGATGGAATTCACAGCTAAGAATGCCAAGATTTTGAGTGTATCGGAGAAATTTAAAAATGTAACAAAGATGTTGTCGTCGGCACTGTTGGCGGAAATATTGAATGTGTTTATGAAGTAGATTAATCAATAAAAAAAATTATGTTAAAAATTTTTTTTAAATTATTTTAAGAAATATGTTTTTGTTTTTAATTTCTGTGGGTAATTTAACTTCTGATTTTAATTAAGCAGTATTTAAAAAAAATATTTCTGTTTTTTATTTAAATAAAAAATTTCGGAAGCGATTTTAATTTTATATAAGTGATTCAAATGTTGCATGTGAACTTGTAATTCTAAAAGGTTAAAGAAAATAATAAATAATAAATAATTTTTTTCTGAATTATATTAAAATATTATGACTAATTGTAAGTATATACATAGATGCGTAGAAAGATTCTTTATTATTGTATATCTAAGTACAAACATTGCGTTTTAACAAATTTAATACGTTTCATGATTCACAATTCCTTCTGCAACATAACACACCATGGTTATATGAATTATTATCTTTTTTAAACATAATCCAGATTTTTCAATCAAATTAATTTAGTTCAAGTCAAGTATAAATTACTCGAGTGTTAAATAATAATCCAATCACGTAGACGACATTGAACGTGAAATAGGCGAATTTAATATCTAAGCCAGGTTGCAAATATTATCAAAACAAATACTTTTATATACTCGAATAGAATCAGACTTCAGAATTATTTTGTATACCGTTCAGTAAACATCTCAAAATTGTAAAACTATATTTCTATCGTGATTTTGCAAACTTTTCCATTACCTGTATGTACAATAAGTAGTGTAACGAATAAGTTTTACTGAATTCAAACAATCTAAAATCTTCATAAATACCGCAATGGAAAAACAAGACTTAGCTGCGCTCTTGAAATCAAAGAGCCGGACAATCACGAAAAGTGATCTGACGAATGTTAAAGTCGATCAATTCCGCTACATTTGGAGGATCAAAAACTACGAGTATTGGCAACCAGTTAACCAGTATAAAGAACGATACCTGACCTCTCCACGATTCCCCACGGGCCTCAAGAACGAGCTCATCTTGTCACTGGACCTCTATCAAGACAGCACCGACAACGACGACAACTCCACAGACAAGTACTTGTCCCTTCGCATTTGGTTAAAAGCTGAGGATCAATCGTTAGTGAAACTACCAGTGGCTATGGAGCTATCGCTTTTAAACTTGCACGAGGAAGAGCTTGCCGTCAAACAAATTATGTTTGACACAGAAAATCTCAAGGATCCAGAAGTCATCCGAGAATTCGTCAGAAAGGACTTTGTCCTAGACGATAGCAACAAGTTGTTAAACAACGGCATGCTAACCATCATCTCGAAGTTGTTCTTCATCAGCGATATAGAGCAGCCGGATCCGAAAAACCAGCAGAGCATTCAAACTCTTAAAGCACAAGGCAGTCTGGAGCAGTTAGACGAGAACGAGCGACTTCTCTTTAACGAAGAAGGCAGTGACTTCAGACTCATAGTTAAGGGTCAAGAGTTTCCGGCGCATCAAAAGATACTGGCAGCGAAAAGTCGGATTTTCTCAGCTATGCTGGAGAATGATACCGTGGAGAAGAGGAATGGCCGGGTGGAAATCGTCGACGTCGATCCCGAGATTTTAAGAGAGGTGCTACGTTTTATTTACGTTGGCAAGGTGAATGGTATTGAGAAGTTGACATGTGAACTTTTCGTAGCTGCTGAGAAATATGAAGTGGAGGGACTCAAGCTGGCTTGTGAAGACGAGTTTATCGGCAAGCTAAGTCTGGATAATATAGACGAGGTACTCACGATCCTGGATAAATATAACATGAAGAATCTGAAGGCAGCTACGATGAAATTTGTGGCTAAAAACGTCAAGGTTTTGAAAAAATCCGAGAAATTTAAAAGTGTTGTAAAGTCATTGTCATCGACACTAATGGTAGACATATTAAATATATTTATGAAAGATTGATTACAGACTATTTTGCTTAAACCGTATTATTTATTTTATTTTGTTTATAATTTATGTAATTTAACACAATTTTTATTTATTTTGTATGCTTAAAATAATGTCAAACGGAATAAACATAAAATTGTTCGTAAAATGGCTGTTTTATTTTTCTTAATTCCTATAAAATTTTAATATGCAAAATATATTGTTAATTATTATTCTAAAGTTGCACTATTTACTAAATATTTTCAACTATATTTTCTACATTATAATACTAAATTTAACTATTACTACATCACACTACAAACTAATAAAACTACATTTTGTTATGTAATAAATTTTTCAATAAATTTTTCAATAAACCTTAATAAATATTTAAAAAGTTTTGTATAAAAGGCTGTTTAAAATCAACTATAAGTAGACTTCTATAAAAACTTTTTGTCGCTAGCCAAAAATTCAAAGTTTTGTACGTGCGATAAAGTTTCTCTACATACACCAGCTTTTTATATAAATGTTAATGTAGACTTCAAAGTCCAGCATTTTTTGCAGTAAATCCATAAAATAATATATTAGAGACACTTTATTATGAGAAAATAAGATTATCATTTCAAAGCAGTGATAGAAGAATACATTCAAATGCGAGATCGACACACTACAAATCCAAGCAAAGTAAATATTGTATCAAAATAAATATGATTATGTCTAAAGGGTACGATTACATACTTGAATAAAATCAGACTTAGAAACAGATCGTATATCAAATAATAAACAGCTCTTAAATTAGCAAAACGTTTCCAGAGTTTGTGTCAAGTTAAAGGTGCAACAAAAGCCTCAATTAAATCAAGCAGTATAAAACGCTTATTCTACAATGGAGAAACAAGATGTGACTACCCTCTTGCAATCAAAAAACAATATTACAAAAAGCACCGGATTAACGCATATAAACATTAACCAGTATCGTTACAAATGGCTTATCAGTAACTACAAGGACCTCCGGCACGAAAACGCGGACCAACATTACCTAGAGTCCAAGACATTCCACACAAGTTTCGGGGAAGAGTACACTTGGCGTCTGGTCCTCTTTCCATCAGGCATCGACGATGAGTGCAACGACTTCTTGTCCGTTCGGATTCGGGCGGAATGCCAAAGTCTAAAAAATGAATTTTGCCGAGCAATAACCGTCGAGCTGTCCCTCTTGAATGCTTTCAAAGAGGAGCTGGCCGTCAATCAATTAGAGATCAGCGAACAGGACGGGGAGAAGTCCAGGCCTGTAGTTCGAGAGTCTATTCTTCGGGAATTCGTCAGAAAGGACTTTGTCTTCGACGAGAGCAACGAGCTACTGACTAAAGGCGCGTTGACCGTCCTCTGCAAGATATTCTTCGTCGACCACGTCAGCCATGACAGGGATCCGGACATACAACGCCATATCCGGCCTTCCGAAACAGAACGTCGCCTGAAGCAGCTTGACGAGTTCGAGCAACTACTATTCAGTGAGAAGTTCAGCGACTTCAGACTTGCAGTTGGAGGTAAGGAGTTTCCGGTGCACAGAAACATCCTCGCGGCCAACAGCCGGATCTTCGCAGCCATGATGGAAGACGATGCGAAAGGGAAGAAAGAAGGAAGAGTTGAGATCGATGATTTTGAACCTGATGTCGTGCGCGAGATGCTTCGGTTTGTTTATGTTGGAAAAGTGGACGATATTGACAAGCTGGCGCCTGATCTTTTGGCAGCCGCTGAAAAGTATGAACTGGAGGGGCTGAAGCTGGCCTGCGAAGAGATGTTCATCAGTGGGTTGAGTCTGAAAAGTGTAGATGAGGTGCTCATGATCCTGGATAAATACACGTTGAATAATTTGAAGGCGGCTACAATGGAGTTAGTGGCCAAGAACGCTAAGGTTTTGAGTAAATCGGAGAAATTTAAGGATGTTACTAAATCGTTGTCGTCGACTTTACTGGCTGAAATTTTTAATATGTTCATGAGAGATTAGTTAAAGACATTCTGTGTTTTAAGTTGTATTATTTATTCTATTTTGTTCATAAATTAAGAAAAAATGAAAAACTGAATAAACGCAAGTGCGCACTAAATGGCTGTTTTGATTGATATTAATTTTGACTATTGGTTATAATTTGTCATTACTTGATGTTATTTGTTATTTATTAAACACCAGAATAGATAAATTAAGGTGAATGAAATCCTGCTTGTTGCCGAAAATACAGAAAATCAATTTCTAAATTTTATTCTTTAATTTTTGAAAAACTTTTTTTTGTCAATTCATTGATTGTTAGAGAGCAATTTAATATTTTCACATTTCCAAAAAATTGAAAATTAAAGTAACTATAATAAGTTGTTTTATTCTCTAGAATAAGGAGAGTTATATGATTTATTAAATTACTGTAAATAAATTTTAAACGACGCAATACTTATAAGAAGGTTCGTTCAATAAACAGTTAAACCTGCTCTTTATGTACAGAAATGTCTGAATTGCTGTCTTAGTTTTCATTCCTTTTTGCTGGGTGACTTAACGTAGGTATATATCTTTTTACATTTATTGTTAGTTAGCGCATTCAGAACCCACAACAACGCTCTTTGCAAGATTGGCATATTACAATATTTATAACTAATTGTTCCATACCAGGCTAAACCGGAGATAGGTTTTTCATTATTTCATAACTATCTTAAAGATTTTATTCAATTGGTTTGCGATGGCACATATAAAATTACATGAATTATACGAGTAAATTTGAACTAACTATTTAGAATTTTAATCTTCATATTACTCGGGAACAAGATGCTTTCATGTGTATTTTTCTCGAGATTTTTTTTCTAGAGTATTTACGATAGTATGACAGATTACACAAGAAGTCCTGGAAAAAGAAAAAAGAATTTAATAGTAAATATTTGCAAATTGCTCGATTAGCCCATTCTACGGTATATAACGAATAGTTTTATTATAAAAATGTACTAATTCCTTCATACTAAATTGTATTAAATGAATATGTTTAAGTATGCATGTGAATCTGAATCTAAAACGAAAAATTTTCATATCATAACAAACTGAAATCATTTGAAAACAAATAAATATGTTTACACAGTGTATACTAGGATTAAATCTAAGAAGTTCACCGTACATTACCTAGCAGTTAACACCTTCTATCCGCAATATCTTGCCAAGGCTGTATATTCACAAATTATTCTAGTTTTTATATATCATTATTAGTACATCGTGAATTTTTTTAAATGGATAATCAAGATGTGATTGCACTTTTAAAATCACACAGCTCGGTAACAACGAGGAGCTGCTTAACGCATGTTAAATTTAATGAATTCCATTACACTTGGATGATTAAAAACTACGAGTACTGGCATTATGAAAGAATGGGCCAATATTTTCTGGAAACGCCAGAATTCACCACCAACTATGGAGAAGAGCTCACCTGGTCACTTCAACTCTTAGCAAACGATTATGAGGAAGAGAACTGGTCATTTCAGCTATCAAAAAATTACAATATGGAGAAAACGGATTACTTGTCCATTCGACTTTGGTTGTTGTCCGGGATTCACTCATTGACAGAATTACAAATCGAGCTGTCCCTTTTAAACGCAAACGACGAAGAGCTGGCCATTAAACGAGTAGTACTCGACGATGCTATGCTTGACGACCCATACTACGTTCTAAAATTAGTTAAACGGGACTTCGTCTTTGATAAAAGCAACAAGTTGCTCAATGACGACGTGCTAATTATTGTTTGCAAAATGTTTTTCTTCGACTGTACGACCCAATGTGTAAGTCCGATAATTCAGCGCAGTATCGCTAATCTTGAGCCACAAAGTCGCGCGGAGCATGCTGAAAACTACGATCAACAGCTGTTTAGTAAGAAAATTAGAGACTTAATGCAAGTAAAGAACCCGATTATAAGGAAAAGAGGTTTGACTCGCGTCAAAATTAACGAATTCCATTACACTTGGATGATCAAAAACTTGGAGTATTGGCATCGTAATTCCCCAGATTCGGATTTTCTGGAGTCTCCTGAATTCACCACGCACCACGAAGACAAGCTCTCCTGGACTTTGATTCTCTTTCCACGTGGTTCTTGTGGAAATGAGGACTATATGTCCCTTCAGCTTAATCTTGCAAGTAGTGATGATTCATTAATTCGATCAATACACATCGAGCTGTCCCTCTTGAATAATAAGGACGAGAAGCTGGCTGTTAAACAAGTAATCCTTGAAGAAAAAATGTTATACGAAGAACAGCTAAGAATTGAAGAATTTGTGAGAAGGGACTTTGTCTGCAATAAGAGAAACGGGCTACTGAGTAATGGCGTACTGACCATCTTTTGCAAGATGTTGTTTACCTGTGACGAACATAGCCTCTGCCCGGATCCGATTATCCATCGTCACCACAGCTATACTATCCTGCCGGAACGGCGCCTGCAACAGTTTGACCAGTACAAGCGGCTATATCTCAACGAAATGTTCAGCGACTTCAGGCTCTTAGTGGGCAACGAGAAGTTGCCGGTGCACCGAAATATCTTAGCAACAAGAAGCAGGGTTTTCGCGGCTATGCTAGAGCCCAACACCTGGGAGAACAGTGAAGGCTGGACGGAAATCAAGGACGTTGAGTCCGAAGTACTGCGGGAAATGCTGCGCTTTATTTACGTCGGGAAGGTGAACGACATCGAGAGGCTGGCACCTGATCTTCTGGCAGCAGCCGATAAGTAC
>UELX01005336.1:0-14128 GCA_900480035.1 Eupelmus urozonus | reverse complement strand
ATTGAGCGGATGGGACGAGATGAGGTGAAAGATTACTGAGAATTCCGGAGCTATCAAATAATATCCCATTTAATTTTACAAGTTCTTTAATTTCTGAATAAACTAAACATAATAAAATTTTTAGATTCATTTTACTTAAATAAATAACGAATAAATTACTAAAGGCTTTCTTTAAAAAAAAAAGAATGTGGACTTCTCAATTCAAAATCAATTACGCTATGATTATGAATCATTAACACATTCAATCATTTTATATTGAATTTCAATAAATTAGAAATCAATCCATCAAAGATGATTGAACATTAAAAAAACTTGTACAATTTGTAAATTTATCATGTCATTCGGACATAACAAACAGACAAAACTAAAATAAGAATACGACGACAATAAAAGCTGCCTACAAAACGGGTAAAAACGCATGCCGAGAAATTCACAAGGGACTTCAATCGCCAATTAGGTCCGACTCTCTAAGACAACTTTTCCGTTTTTTCTTCACGCCTTTTTCGTAAAAACACTACCAGCATCAATCCGTTTTGAGCTTTCGAAAAAAAAAAATTGTTACGTGTAAAGAATTATGAATTTTAAAGTTTTAGACAATAGAAGAAATGTAAGTTATATTTGCACACAATAATTTAAATAACGTTGCTGTTTTATATAAAACGTATGTACCCCCGAAGTCAAAATATTTAAATGCAATTACTTTTTAAATTGAAAAAATTTTTTCCAGCGAATACTTTTATATCGTGCGTACACATTACACTTTAAGAAAGTAGAAAGTAAACAAATACAAAATATATTTTAAGTACTTTAAATAAAAAACAGATCCATTCGCGAACTGCATATCCTTAAGCATTCTCCCAGAACCCAATAAAAACCATCACCCACGATGCCCCGCCATCTACCGAGCACCCCGAAAATCCCACAAAGCTACAATCTCCCGCAGGGAAATCCAGGAGAAAAAGAGTAAAACGCACCAGACGAGCTTGCGGCTGTCATCGCCGTCCGCGGGTAGCTAAGACACTGCGCAGGGCAGCGAGAAAAGGAGAGCAACTACGCCGCGCTCGAGAAGAGGTGGGTGGTGGCGAGCAGCGCAGCAGTAGGAGGGCAGCTTGCGGCTGCTGCTCACTTGTTGCTCCCTCTCTCTCCCGCTCTTTCTCTCTCTCTCTCTCTCTCTCTCTCTCTCTCTCTCTCTTTACTAATTGCCAAGTAATTGGCCCCGTAGAGCCTCCCCGGGCCGTATAAAGTTTGCTTCATTGTCTTTAATAACGCCATGACCTGCGCTAATAGCCTCACGTCTCATTCTCGGCCGGCCACGTGTTTTCCCGCAAGCTTCTTCGAGACGAGCGCAAGCGCGCCGAGATTTCCAAGTTACTGGCGCGCGCGCAAGCGAGTTTACAACTACTCTCGGGGCTCTCGAGAGCGAGGCGGGACTGTTTGACCGGCATCGCTTTATCGCGGGCTGGTAATGCGAGCGAGCGCGTGGGCGGCACGTGCGCAAGCTTCGCAGGCTGGGGGCGACTTTGGGTTGGTTGCATTTTCGAGCGGGATTTTCGAAAAGTTCGAGATCGCGAAGATAGTGGGGTAGGGATATTTTTATTGACGAGTGAAAGTTCGTTAATTATTAGGTTCATTAGTCGTAATTGCATTAGCGAAAATACCAGATAATTTGATAGTTTAATAATTATGCAAGTTCTCTGGTAGAAACGTTTCCCATTTTTTGGCCAGCGGATGGCCAACTGCGAAGAATTAGACATCCACTAGCCTAGTTTTAGTTTTAGTTTCTTTTTCTTTTTATACACTTGGCCAATTTTATTGGGAAAATTTCTACCAGGATTGTTAACAAAATAAACTAAATTTTAGACTCTCTTTTAAATTAGATAAAAGTTGAAAATTGCTTTTATTATTTCAAGTAAACAAAATTTATTAAATCAAATTTCTTTCGCCGAACCCTCTCAAACCTCCTAACCGGCTTCTCAAGATTACGAGATAATTAAACAGCTAATACGACAACCGACGCGCTTCTTCAAATACCTCATACCCCTCTCGTAAATCAAGCTCCCATTCCCAGTCTTTTCGCCTGTCCCGGTTAAACCAGCGCACGAAAATTAAAATAGCTACTGCCGTCGTTTGCGCGCATTCTTCTCCCGCGCGCGCGGCGATAATGCAAGCGTGCTAATTGCCCTGCGGTGCACTTGACGCATGCACCTGTATGATGAGCGGCGGGCGCGATATACGGTATAATCGCGGCTGGCCAAGCGCTGGCCGGCCGCCAATGTAAAAAAAAGCCGCATCCGCCTTCGGCTTTTTCTTCCCTACCGCGTTTCGGCCTGAGCGCTGCCCTGTCTTTTTTCGAGGGAGAGAAAGAGAGAGACGAGTTAAACGGCTACTATAGCGGGTGTGCGGACTCGGAAAATTTAGTACGCTTCTAGAGCACAAGTTCGCTGAATTTTTTTAATGCTTGATTTGATTTTGTATTTTTTGAGATCTTATTGGATACGAATTTCTTAATTTTATTATCTTTAAAATTGTGATTTCCTTTTTATATTAAGGTACCGGTTATAATTGAATTATTTTTTATTTCGAGAATAATTAAGAAAATTTTCAAATCATTATAATGAAATTTTAAGATAAATCATTTTTAATTAAAGATGAACTCTTTAGTGTTAACAAAAACTTATTTATTGCATAACTATCTACTGAGTGTACATGTAAAAAATTGATCTGGTATAGATCTGATAGAAATTCAGGGTTTGATGCAGACTTTTCTAAAAAATGAAATAATTTATAAAAGAACACGAATAAAAAAAATCTCTCTAATATCTTAGAAATTGTTTTGTTACTGTTAATAAAGTTACTTATTGTTTAAAAAGTTAAAGCCTATGTAATTTTTTACACAGCTAAATTGCAATCTAATTTTAATCACGCATATGGTCGGCACATGTATCAATAATAAAATAGAAGCTGAAATAATAAAGCAGCAGCCTGAAGAGCAAAAAATTGTAGATTCAAACCTTCTCTCGGATTTTTGAAAATTTATTTACTTTTTTAAAAAAGCAATAAAAAAATTCTGGAAGTAGTAGTTACAACCTGACTATATTCACACTTTTCCACCATTTTTAGCTATAAACATTTATTTAATTCCTTACATCCTATCGGAATAATACCCACAAACGATTAATCAAACTAAATTTTTCATATTTAAATTTCAAAAGTAACTTAAAATCTCCAAACCTTACCTAAAACCACCCTAAAACTCCATCGAACCTAAAACCAACCTAAACAGCAAATCGCACATTCATCACTCGCTCACCTACATCCACCTCAACCAAAAAAGTACAAAAATCCCACCACTCAAAAAAAGTCCCTCACATCCTTAGCCCGATTCAAGCGTTTAACAGCCGCGACAAGCGCAGCGCGAAAAAAGCTCTCTCTCTCCCCACACGCTCACCCACATCCACGCACACGCTCACCACCTCCAAAGAGCCCTTACGGTACCCAGCGTGCGAAAATGAGCGCGCGCGCGCGCGGCTCGGGCTCAAAGCGCAGCGCGCGGCATCGTGAATCGAATAGTTAAACGAGCGAGAGAAAGAGCGAGATGGAAAAGCCTACCGTCGCGAAACGGCCATCCGAGGCACTTTTACGCGAGCGGCACTTTTGATTTACGCGCCGCGTTAATAACAGAGGCGAGCGGCGCTTGTGTGCGCGTGTGTGCCCGAGACATTGCGCGCATGCCGGGAATGTCTTCTCTCTAATTTTCCACGGTAAACAGGGCCGAGGAGGGCTTTCAAGTCCCTCGGCGCGCGCGTTTACCAGCGCGAAGCTCTTTTTATTTCTTCTTTTTTTCTTTCTCTTGCCGAGATTATAGTGATCGTTGTGTTATTGTGCTTTTCGCGAATGCTCGTCGCGGCTTTGCAAATGACGGGTTTTATGCCATTGATGCGGCCCGTGCGCGGAGCCCGCGCGTTATGATTTCGGTGGAGATGGGAGTACGTAATCGTGATTTAAAGACGAGCCGAGAGGTGCTTGTCTTGAATTTATGCCCGGCCAATTTGCCGAGTGAATATTGAAAAGAGCGTTACGTGTTCATACATCGTTGCCGGTGGCTCGTAATAATGCGTAATGGCTTTGGATCGTTCTTTCGGCTACGTGTTTTAGGTGTTGTAATGACGGTGTACTGTTTTCGAAGATTATATGTATTATTTTCGGACTTTGATTTCTTTTGACACTTGGGGAGTGGAGTGTCTGTTGTTGATTGGTGGCTGGATATTTTTTGTCTTTTGGGCAGTGATTAGATAGAATTATTAATACTTGCATGTTTTTCTTTTTTATGAACAATAAGGTAGAATTTTTTTAATCGTTTTTTTTTTTTATTAATTTTAATGCACTGATTCTGAATCCATATGTTCACAAATTTAAGATTTTAAACGGGTGATAGAAATACTATTAAAAAACAGTAATCTTAAAGTGTCAGTTCGACAGCAATGAATTTTAAAAGCCATTCTCTGCGAAAAATCAGCTGAATCAATCTTACAACGCAATCGTACATAACCCGCCGATCTCGAAACTCTAAAACCCCGTCTAGACCAACATGAAATACGCAGTCCCAGAGGCTGCGCGTTACATGCTCAGATTTTCGAAAGTCCACAGGCAGCACATTCGATGTTGACAGACCGAGAGACTGACCAGATGTGCGATTGTGTGAAGAATCGCGAGTGACTCACTCCGTCTCCATGCGCGCACGTCTCTGTGTATGTACGCGCGAGCACAAAGGAACCCGAGCGCGTATGGTACACATGCTCGAAATCGAATGGCTGGAAACGAGAGCGGAGCCATGGCGCGAGAGAGCTAAACGGAATTCTCAAAATCGATATACTTTCTTCTTGAAATCTATACGCGCACGCTCCATTCTGTTTCCTTTCTCCATTGTTGCGCGCGTTTTTGCTCCGGCGTATCATACAGTTTTATTTGAATTTAAATCTAAAAGACTAAGAACAATGTTGCGGTATAATGTTGAATTTTTTTTTTTAAATACAAGTGTCATGATACCTTCTGATTTTTTGCATTCTCGTTTTTCATTTTTTCAATTTAAAACAAAATAAATTTGTAAATACGTACTTTAATTACCTCGATAATAAAAAACAATTCAATCGTCCATCATGACAGTAATAAAGTTTAACAAGTCATCTCACCCGACTTTCCTTTACAAGGCTAAAGTCGATTCACATCTCGCCGCAAGCGATTGATCGCGTTAAGACTCAATAAAACGAAAATACGGAAGGGACCTATTAACAGGCCATTCAGGCTCGACGGATCCTCGGGACTTATCCGACGATAAACCGACGTTTCGATCGGATAGCGATCGCTGCCTTGATCCCCTTCGCTTTGGATATCGATCACATCGACAGCGAAATCAGATCGGCCCGCATGCAACCGTTTCTTATGTACGTGTACACGTGTTAAAGTTTGCCCTGAGCTCGAGCTTTAGGCAATTTTGTAATCGTACGTTTGCTAAAAAGGATCTCGCCGATTTTGATTATGTAATTATTACAGCTCGATACTTGGTACTTTCACGTTAAAATAGAACTTAAAATTACGTTATTTATAGCATGACATAATTGGGGAGCTATTGGGAAAAAGGGCATACAAGCAATGTAAATTAACTGAGCTATATGTCATTTTCTCAACGTACACCTCAATTACATAATTAGATAAATTTTAAGCAAGAACTAATTGACTTATTCTCCAAGCCACATTCGCGAGAAATTAAAGGGGCAAGTGATAAATGCTCATTAAACCAGGGCAACAAACCCCCAAAAAAAAGTCGGCATTAAATGGGACAGGGAGCAGCTTAACCGAAAGTCTTTAAGAGCAATCCTATAATATAAACTGTTTACGGTGGTCGATATTCCCCGTTCTACTTAAGCACAGCGAGCTGGGCTCGTTCGGCTAAGTACCTACTTCGAGTCCTGGTTTAACGCCTCTAAATGGCGAATCGTTATGCAGAGATTGCTACCGGGGCTATACGCGAAAACTATCGAAGCTGCGCGTCAATTTATAGAATAGGTTGTTAGGCGGTTCGAAAAAAAATTTTACTTCTTACAGCTAAAAGTGCTGTAGTGCCGCTTACTGCTGTTTACAGAATCTCCGTTCACTTTTTTTAAGGTGCTAATCCACAATTAGTAATGATAATGTCTCTTGCAACCAACCAACTGGGTTATTCTCGAATTCCAAGTATTCCTCCAATTGAATCCTCAAAACAAAACCACAAGAAATCTCCTGTCCAATTAACGTTCTTAAAAACAAAACAGCTGACTAAAAAGAAAATCGTAAAGTACTTTTACGACTGGATTTAATCCCGAAGAATGCGAACGCGCGACACATTCAGCGCGTCGTCGCCCTCCAGGCATCTATCTAAACACACGAGAGCGCAAGACCATTCCCGTATATAAAAGCCCGCCGGTAACCTCCAACCAGAGAGCCGGCAAAGAAAAATTGAAAATTTATTACGGAGCCCCGTAAAGGGACGAAGAAAGCGCGCAAAAAAAATTATGAATAACTCATTTTACAGGCAGGGTCGGTGCGCGCGTTAAACTTTTTTTTCGGTTTATGCAAAGCATACTTTAATATCTGTTTAACGGGCGGTATTATCATTCGTCTCCGGCGAGGGAGAGGCAAGACAAGGAGGATTCCAGGCCAGCAATAAACCGCGGGTAAAAGAGCGACGTCGCGACGATGATTTCTGCAACCCCGGAAGCTGGTTCTTCTCTGTGACCACAGCTCGATATAGAAACGTCGGTGTTCATCGTCGCGTGGGTAGGAATGTTTTTTTTTTTATTTTTTATAAGTTTTATGAGGCAGTAATTAGGATAAAGTATCCCTGGTAGAAAGGAATAGCTTTAAAAAAAAAAGCCCGATATCAACGGAAATATTTTAGGCCTGATTCACTGATAAAAACAATTAAAAATTATAATGTTGTCTGGAAAATATGACTACAGTTTCGATTTGTAGAATAGTTTATTTCGAACAGTTTGAAGAATGACAAATAGAGAGTTCCAGTTTTTTATTGCATATTTCATCTAGAAAGTACTCCGGAACTTTATTTAGTTGACGGTTACGAAACTATTGATTCAATCGTAGGTATTCAATCAGAGTGGATGATCAATCTTTTAAATCCTGGTATTCTTGCAGTTGGCTTCAGCTCGTTTCAAAACTTTTACGACAGTTCTATTTTTAATCTAAACATTTATTGTAAAAAAAAAGCCACGCACTTTTAGAAAACAAAAAGTATCAAATATGAAATACGGTGGACTACGGATGTTGGCATAACGGACGACGAATATAAAAAAAGAGAAGGAGAAGCGTAGCGCGGCGCAGACACCATAAAACAAAAACGCGCTTAAAATAAAACCCGCGGCGCGGATAAAAGCAAGGAGAGACGCAGCGAAAGAAAAACAGAAAACGAAAAAGAAACGGCAAGAATCCAGAACCTAACAGGAAGGAAAAAATAATACGCGCAACGCAAAAAATAGTGGATAAACGAAAATTTCTATTCCAGAAGAAGCTCGCTAAATTGTCTAAGAAGAGAAAAGGAAGTATAGGCGGCGAGGTAAACTGGTAGAAATATAAGGTGAACGGATGGTGGAGAAGGCGGTGCGGAGATAGGAAAGAGGCAAAACGCGCCGCGCCGGCTAGACGGCATCGTAAACTTCCGCGGGGAGAACTTTTGAATTTTAGTATATAAGGAGAGCGCGCACGGGCGCACGGTTAGCTCCTAGTTTCACTACTATAAATTAGAGCTTCCCATCCCGGCAGACGACGCCGCGGGTTTATTCGCTTCGCGAGCCCCCGAGGACAGGCTTTTGTCGTATCTTTCGCCGGGACTTTGATTAGTGTTAGGCAGTTGGTTAGCGAGTTTATGAAAATAGTAATGGGCCGATGAGCGAGCGGAGTGTTTGTACGCGGACGTTAATTAAGAGATTAAGGGTCAGTTATTGATGTACGTTTAGGAAAGTGTTGCAGGCATGTCGTAACGTAATAGCCGTCTTTAAAAATGTTTCTTGAGAACTGTTTCGCATCCCATTTCTAGGTTAAAAAGTTTATGTAGGTAATCACACATTTTCGTGTGATAGTCCAAAAATTGTGTAAATAAATCAAAAAATGAATTAGGAACGTTTCATTCAAGAAATATTAAATATATTTGACATTGTTATGAAACACCATTTTATTAGCTAGGATATTAGCTAGGAACGATTGATCATGATATTAGTTCCAATATATTATTGATAACAATGAAGTTTATAACAGATACTTGCACTTATATCGACAGTAAAAGTTAATAATAATAATGAATATTGAGAAGATAAATTCGTATTAATAAAATACTCGAGATTTCTCTTACTCTTGGCAGGTATCAGTTTTCATGCCACTTATGAGCACCTACCTAACACAATTTACCAAGATACTTTCTATTAAAATTTCAATCCTATAATAGAAGATAAATTATTGCTCTGCGTACCCAAACGCATAAAGAACCATCTAAACAACAGCCACTCGCATTCTTGAAAAGAAGTATAACAAAGTTAAATCCTTGCACCAGCTGCAAACATTTATTCCCATTTTCGAAATTGCAAGAATGCAGGCAAACTCTGCAAAGAGCTTCCCCGGTGTACGCAACAGCAACACACAGCCGTAGAGCCGCGGAATCTCGAAATTCCAAGAGAGAGCGAGAGAACGAATTCGTTGCGACATCGGGACTGCGGAAACTCGGCTGAAAGTCATCGGAGAAGGAAAAGAGTTTCCTTAGCTGAACGGAGGAGAGGAGAAGCCTGAGAGGGGGATAATTCCGACGCTAAATATGCGCGAAAATCAATACTGTCTTTCTTTTCTTCGGGACAGGGAGCACTCGTCGACAAGGTTAATAATACGGCTGGTTCTCTCGCTCGACTGCGATTCTTTGTGCAGTTATATTCTTGGGAATTTATAAGGAAGACTTTTGGATATTTGGACAAGTTGATTAGGGGATACAGAAATTAATTCCTCGTGAATTGTTTTTTCTAAAATAGTCTTTGGTCAACTACAAAACCGATGATTAACTTACTTAACAACTGTTTATTAATTGTACATCTTATAATTTATTTCTTTAATGTTATTTCAATAAAGATTTTGGTACAGGTATATTGTAAAGTTTTTCCGCCTCGCTAATCTTTTGACACTTACCAGTTCCGAAATCAGCTGTAATAAGTACTGTATTATTGAATGACGTGCCCTAAGGGAAAAAGACCTCTTTCGCGATAAAAAAATCTCCCCAGAGAACTAAGCCGAACATCGACGGACATCGGGGTGTAATAGGGGCGCACTAGCTCTTTTGATTTCAATGTTTGCTCGGTGATTTGATCTCATTCGTCCCGCAAATGTTACTTAAAGCTTCTGATTTATTTCTTCTAAAACTGTATATTAACGTGTAAATGAATTGATAGAAATTGAATTTTAAAATTTTTATTTTCGTATAAATAACTAATCAAACTAATTAACAAAGTGTAAAATAATTTTCATATTGTGAGAACGATTGTTAAAAATTGTTACTTTATAAGGTACCGTAGCCATGACAAATTATCATTTCTATAAGCTACTCTGGTACATATAATCAACGCATCCAAACAATCCTAAAACTCATCCAAACAAATTTAACACAGCGCTCTCGCAAAAGGAACATAAACTAAATAAAGCAAGCGAATCCAAAACAATAAGCGCAGGGAAAAGAGTAGATCCCTGCGCTGCATAAAATAGCCATAGACGATGGGCATCTCTAAGCAAATATCCCAATAACCCGGATGCAGAGAGAGAGAGAGAGAGAGAGAGAGAGAGTCGGGCGCCTCGAAATGACAACGGCAACACAGGCAGAAATAAATTAGGCCAGCAGAGCCTCGCGCTGCTGCCGGCGGCGGCGGCGGCTTATATTTGAGCGAAGCGAGCCATCGGATACGCGACACGAGGGGGCGGCAAAAAGCGTCGCGTGTTCTCTCTCTCTCTCTCTCTCTCTCTCTCTCTCTCTCTCTCTCGCGCGCGCGCTCGCGTCAGGAGGATATATACGCAGCTCACGGTGATCGCTTCATCGACCCTTTCTCTATCTCTCTTTCGCTCGTTCCTGTGTAATCTAACCCAGTCTATCCACTGGCTATGCCTGACCGAAGGGTAGGCGCGTTTGCGAGCGTGAAGAAGCTGGTGTCGAAACGAATGCAAGCGTTCCGGGTGTAATAGTGGAGAGAGGAGAGCTATGCTCATCTTCGGATGAATTCAATTTTATAGGGATACAGGACAAATGGGTAGGGATGGATTGAGGATAGCTCCTTTGCATGGCTGCCATGACAATCGTGAATGGAGGTTTGCAAAGATGATTGGTGAGCGAGTTGGTGTTTCAATCGAACTTGAAAATTAGAGTTTGGAATGGGATTTAACTTTTGAGTTCACTTTTAGGACAAATATTTTCTTAATGAATCATAAACTACGTTTATAAGTTCCGGTTAATAGTAGGACACCATGTAAACAAGTCTGCAGGTGCAAGTTTTATATATAAGTGTCTACAATTATAGTGAACACGCGTAGCTAGTTCCCTGACTAAAGCAAGGATCGCATGAACTGAACCAACAAACTCGATTCTCCAATCAATTCCAACAACCACCCGTCCATCCAAAAACCATCCACCCGCAAAACCTAACCCAACCACGAGCCTTCCCACACCAAACGAAAAAACCTCAGCCCCAGGTAGCACCATACCAACGCAGAACCGCGACCTGAGTCAAAACGGAAACAGCGACCGGCTGGCTCTGCGCAAGCACGCGCGCTGCAAGAGAGTGCGAAGGTGCCGCGGACTCGCTGACCGGCCAACGTGTGTATATCCTCTCTCTTTCTCTCTCTCTCTCTCTCTCTCTCTTCCCCGTCCTCGCGAACGATCTCCTCCCAGCTCGTCGCTCTCCCCCTGCGCGCGCCTCTCCTCATCCTCCGCCGCTTCCTCCTCCTCCGGCGCGCTTCTTCGCCAAGAAGGATCCCTACCTCCGGCCGGAGTAGGTAGACGGGGGAGAGGGGCGGCCGGGAAGAGAGCGAGGGAGGCCGAAGGGGGATTCACGTGGTTCTCAAACTCCGGCGTTTGATGCATTTAATTTCGCCGAGCTGTCGGTCGGATGAGGTTTTTTCAGGTTTTCTGGTTTGTTGAATATTGCGTGGTTTGGTTTCTTTTAAATCGAATTAGGTTCTTTGATTGGTTGCGGATTTTGTATCTAAAGTATTTAAATTTATATCATTTAGTTGTAAATTTTAATTATATAATACGTAATTATAAATAAATTTTTTAATATTTTTAGAGTACAATCGAAATGTTACTGCTACTTTGATAGGAACCTTAAAACCTGCAAAACCTACTGGTACACGGGCAATTTTAAAAAGAAATGGCCACCTACCGTTAGGTTCTTGAACTACTAAAGGTCTTGTCAAACAAATCACTTTCAGTTTGAAATAATAATTAGTTCTTTTCATTTATTAAAATTCAATTCTATATAGAATATAATATAAGAACTAGTAATGTCTGCAAAACAGACAAAGCTTACGTAGAAACCTATACGGAGAAATTTTTTTGGTAAAAATTAGACATCTCATAATAAACCGAGAATGAGTCGCAGCTAACCTAAATATTATGGGCCGTTCCGATAAAAACTATAGTGAATCTTTATAATTTTTACCGTGAATCATTATAATTTTACAATGACTGCTTATAGTTTTAGGTTAGTTGCTACTCATCTCTGCGAAATTACCGTGATATTTCTTTAACTTTCAACAAAATTTTTCATCATGTATAGTGTGAATTTGATTAAAATTCTCTTCACTAGATTATATCTATTATGTATATGACATGTACCTATAAAAACGTACCAAAAATTGGCAATCTCAAAGAGTTAGGTTGCACCTGGATAAATTAAGAGTATAACCTTTAGAACTAGAATAAATAAATCCTTAATGCAACTACATAGGTTAGGATAGGTTTCATTTCGTAGTTTACAAATTGCGCTTTCAGTTTATAAAGTTGTTTGGATTTTTAAGTTTTCCATCATTCTATTGTCTTCAAAGAACGTTGGAACCTTAAAACATCGAAAGAATTTTATTTATTGAAAGCGTATAATTTGTAAACTACGAAATGGAAATCTTACCAAGCCTCATAAGTCATAAGTCACCTTAATAATGAACAGAATTGCAGGACGTAGGCAAACGATTTTTACAAATTAAATTAGATTCAGCAAAAGTTTAAAAATCAAGGGGCTACTAGGTTTTGAATATAGCAAAGAAAGGCCATTTAAAAACTGAAACTTTAAATAAAATAATAAATTAGGTTTAAACACTGCAATGAGGACAACTCTTATTATTATATACCAAAGGTTTGAAGATGTAAATTATAAAGATTTCTCGAAATGCATAAAAACCTAAAAAATAATCATTTATTAATTTAATAAATAAAAAAGACATTAACAAAAAATGTTAATTAAACAAAAAAATTAAAACAACCAAAATACAAAATTTTCTAAAGTGCACCACCTAGTACCGCAAACCTAAACACAAAATTCTCACAACATTTGAACCTAAAGCTCAATATTCCCAAAAAAGAAATCAAATCAAATTGAAACTTTTAGAAAAAGCATCAGATCAAAGTCGTCATGCAGGCGTCGACGTCTGCGTCGAAATAATTCGTCAGCGGCGCACGGGCGGAAGATGAAGAATTAATATACGGAAAACATGAGAACCTTCGCATTCTTCTTCCCCGACCCCGCACACACTCTCTCTCTCTCTCTCTCTCTCTCTCTCTCTCTCTCTCTCTCTCTCTCTCTCTCTCTCACACGCTCTCTCTCTCTTGCTCTCTCACGCGCGCGTTCCTCTCTCTCTCTCTCTTCCCCCTTCCCCCGCCCGTAGCTCAGGGTGGCTAGGAGGGTTTAGGGAGAGAATCGTGGAGTGGGGAAAGAGGGGGAGGTGGGTCGCGTACAATCGCCGGCAAAAGTAAGCGGCACCCCTGCGTACAATCCGATAGGAAAGTTTTGCGCGACTGGAGCGCATTTCAACCCCTTGGTTTGAAAGACGATTAAGGAACTCTAACGCTAGCTAATAGTTTGTTGAGATAAATATGAAGGCATTGCAAATATTTTTGCTAATGCTAGAATTAATTTTTCCAGTTAGTAATGCGGTTCTCATATCATTATTCAATAGATTATATTAATTTTATATATTAATTTTGAGATTTAAAAACTTTTTTATAATGAAAAAATCTAAAAATATTAAACCAAATTTTTTCATAATGTTAAAAATAACTGTTTTTAAAAACTAGTTTAACAAAAACGCAAAATTAAATAAACGCAAAAATTTTTTAAACTGTAATTTAACTAAAATCAATCGCATGATCAAAGGCTGCAAGTTCGAACCCAATAATTGGTTAAAATAATCAAATTTAAGTGTACTTATTGAAGATTAAGAGCATCAAATCAAGAGCACTAAATTTTAATTTTACTAAAATTTAGGATATCATATAGAAAAACTTTTATATCTCCATAAATTGTACCAAGTTTTATTTATCTTATTTATTTAAACAATTTGTTTTGTAATATTTAGAAATTCGAATAAAATCAATTGAACATTCAATTGTTAAATTTACCCTATAGAGTATTACTGTACTATATATCAGCCGCAAAATTTTTTTAGGTGCAAATGTACTATACAATAAGCACCAAAACGCAATCCGATCGTTTCGCCTACTTCTCATTGGGGGCGCTGCCGCGCTACTTGATATTAGTTATTTAATAATATTTAAAATTCTCGTCATGTGTACAGTTACGCAAGAAAAAATTACGAAACTTATTAAAAATAAATTAAAATTGCTTTTTTTTTTGTCACAGTGCATCACTATTCGTTAACATATGAATAATTTATGTATATAAAAAACTAGATAGGACTAAGAATTTTTTAATCAAATTAAATAAGATACTTCTTAGGAATTAACATAAAACTTAAGGGTGTTCCCCCCATTAAATCAAAATGAACAGAAATCGTTGAAAAAATTTATATAGATTAAAAAATATGTAAACTAGCTAGTGTTAAA